>QMFG01003681.1:0-55569 GCA_003314545.1 Ramaria sp. MG151
TGAATAGGTTGTCGATTCTGCGCTCTGAGGACACGATATTGAGCAGTTAATTCAGACTGAGGGTAAATGATTGACTTGAGGCTACCGACCAGCCTGCACACAACCCTGAATGGCAAGACATCCTTGGTTGTTTCCAAGCAAGGGCTATGTACAGGCTGATTACTCTTTCAAAACGGAGAACACGCGTACCGGAGGTCCCACAGCCTAACGGCAGAGTCGAAACTTCCTAGATGATGGTAACATAAGCTTCTCCATGTCCAGGATTGCCTGTCTACTAACCACTGGCAAGTACCGATGCATCCTCGTTGAATTCGACGACATTCACGCGTCCCATGTGCCCAGATATCCTCCTGATGGTGTTTCCCGTTGCGACCTCCCATAAGAACACAGTTCGATCGCCTCCAGAACTGGCGAATCGAGCGTTGTCTGGAGACCTGAGCATAAAAAAGATGAGATATCAAAGCATTTGACTACGAAGTATTTTTACACTGTGATAGAGAGCACCTCGTAACCATGAGCTTTGTACACCTTGATCTCTGTACCTAAGTGTGGATTCCAAAGCCGTACGGTGCGATCTTGTCCCCCTGTAAGAACATACTTTGCAGCACCTTTAGCGTAGCGGGCAACGTGAACCGGGCCAATATGGCTGGAGAGAGTGGTATGGAGAGTTCGAGGTAGGGGAGGAGGTCCACGGGCAGCCATGTGTCGCGAACCTTTCCGCGCCCACTTGTACAAACACTAATTCGATAGATACCTCCGCGCGTCGAGCCCGCGTCTATAGTACATACTACACTTCACTACGCTCGCATGGGCCCAGCGGGCAACCAAGCTTCCCAACGTAGAGGAGTATGGGAACCCTTACCTGCCATATTATATGGCTATGCCGTACATCCCCTCTGCACTGGACAACGTAGGGATTCGTTTCGAGACTCCAAGACGAACGGTGATCCCAGACGTCTCAGTGGCGTCAAGGAATTAGAGGATTCTGCCTCTCATGATATGATAGTTGCCTTGGATGTTGGAGATGACGTTTATGCTTTTGAACGTTACGTTCCAAAAGCCAAAGAGGTCGATGGCATCTGGTATAGAGGGTGCGCATAGGCAATTGACTTGCACATCTTCGACCTAACTTGTTGCACCAGTTATGTTGTTTGCACGTCTCGCAGATCGGATAACACCATATCACCAACTCCTGGTCAATCTAACGAGCAGCAAGCTGTCTTCATTGGAATATTCCCAGCCTCTCACATTCATGTTCGAGAGGAGTTCTCAGATGAAGAGGGCCGCCTTCAAGACGTGGCGTCTAATTTTTCTACTCGTGTCGACCTATACTCTATGCACCGGCCAGGAGGTGCCATGGATACTCTTCCCGAAGAAGACGAAGAGCCAGATGCAACGGCTTCTCGAAGGTCGCATCGTCTTGGCCCACCACCAGGCCTTGCAGGTGTCACAGGTAGCTCTCGTCCACTTTTACATTCGTCAACACAAGCAACCTCTAGTACTCGCTCCACTTCTCCTTCCGATTCTCACACTTTAGCACTAAAACCAATCCCACCACGCCCGGCCTTAAAACCAGGAGATGAAACGGCTTCTGGCTCATACCAGCCTATCATAGATGAGATTGCGTCCGCACTTCGAGAATGGCACGGTCTCATGTTTACTTACCTCACACGACGGGATTATAAACTTTTTCACATCGTACGCGAGCATATCGAGGCGTTACACCTTGGCAGACGACAGTTACTTGCGCAGACGTTGAGCGCGGAGGAGACGATGAACCTACGACGCGACTGTGTTGCGAGGTTGGTCGCAGGAAATGTCATCCAAGGTTTAGACGTTATTGTGCGGCATCCTGCGTGGGGCGGTCTCGTCACAGTCGATGTCGAGGGAGAAGTGGATGCCCGCAGCTGGGTAAGTGGTGTTCGGATGTACGCCATGCAATCATCGCTGGCATATATGGACACCTCTTCATCTGGTCTTGTCACCAAAAGTCCTCCCATCGGTCATACCATCGAGTACACGTCGGTCAAACCGTTACCAACGCCAGCGCAATCGGCGTTCCCCGAATATGGGCGGCCGCGATCTCGTACAATTGGTTCATTAGGCCCCCCGCCTCCTTCGAAAACGGCCGTGCGATTCTATCACGTCTATTTGGATCTTCGTGCTTTCGTGGCTTCTCTATGTTCTCCGGGGGAGACCGCAGAGCTCTATTTCTCCCTTTACAACAAAACTGACTCTCGTTTCCTGACGGAAGATTTTTGTGCCGTTTTGAACCACAACGGCGTGTCTGCTCGCGAACCTGGGGATGGACGTATAGGCCGTATACGGACATTATTTACAGACTTGGCCCAAACTGATGTTCAGGAATCGATCTATCTTGTCTGTCGCATCGTTAGAAATGGGTCAATGAAGATGAATGCGACACTTAGCTCAAGCGGTCAGCAAACAGATGGTCGTCGAGCTTCGGAGGCAAGCGTCCGCGATCCGACTATGACCACATGGAGTGATGCTACTAGCATCTTTAATGGAACCGGTCCTGCTTCTCCTCGACAAACTAATGCCGCTGACTCCCCGGCACACTTTCGGCGCCCATTTGGATGTGCTGTGCTTGAACTCAGTCAGCTCAATCAGCTATTTGCCGATCAAGCCGACGTCACGCCTACCAAAGAACATACGATGACAATATTTGTGCCAGAAAACGAGGCTGCGTTCTCTACTCTTCACCAGGATATCATAGCCAGCAAGGTCCGAGAGTTTTCAAAATCTGGCCGGTAAGACAATATTTTTCATGTGAATGGCTTGAGACTCAAGCGGTATAACAAGGGCCGAGATGCTAGCAGTATCAATTAAAGTTTTTAGAGGGGATGCAGCAACTATTGTCAAGGAGAATCCGTCTTTATTACACGAGGCTCCCTTGACATCACCCCTGGGATTTCCCGACGTCGTATTCCCAGGTGACATCCGTAACGAAGTTTACATAAAGCTCTGGAGCGGCGAGTTCTTCGCTGGCACGGTCGGAAAAACGTATCGCAAGAGCATGAGTCTCATTCCTGGAGCTGTTTCTGGACCTTTTAATACTCAGGTCACGGTTGAAGTGCGAAACAGTGCTGGATCTGTAGAGCGAGTTATTTCGCCTGGAAGTGGGGAACCCTCCGTGACACAATTTCGATCCATGATCTTTTACCGAAACAACACACCCACTTATGGCGAACTCATCAAGATTTTACTTCCGAATGAGGTGCCTTCTCAATACCATCTTTTCTTCACTTTTCGCCATCGAACTTCGAGAGAGAGAGTTGCCAATGGCAATCGAGCTTCTGTGGATGGGGTTGATCGACCATTTGCTTTCGCATACCTACCGCTGTTTCCCGATAGCCGGGCTTTCGTCCAGGATGGAAGCCACTCTTTGGTCTTATATCGAGCTGACAGGTTGTCTCAAATTTCGACAAGCGATTATTATGGAGCACCCGCAATCCTCCCACCCGGGCAGCGAGCGGAGACTTTGGTGATTCCGCCACTGTTACAGCGGACAGCGGTATCTATGCGAGATAATCTTGTTATTCGCTCATACCTATGCTCAACAAAGTATACCCAAAACTCGGTCTTACTGGGTCTTCTGCATTGGCAGACTTTGGCGGGTCGCGAGGAATTACTCACAGTATTATCAAAATTCACCTTTGTCGGCGAAGTTGAAATTGTTAAATTCCTGGGGGACATATTTGACTCTCTCTTTGGAATACTCATCTCTCCCGGTAACGCTGACGGTCAACTCGATGATTTGGTCTTCAACGCTCTGGTCGCGGTTCTTGGCATTGTCCAGGACCATCGCTTTAGCAATTTCCAGCCAGTCCTTGACGTTTATATTGAGAAGCATTTCTCATGTGCTGCTGCATCCTCACATATGATCCACTCTATGAATCGCCTCATAGCTGATCCTGCCAGCGCCGCAAATGCTCAATCACTTCGCTCAGCCCTCAAAGTCTGGCATTACATCTTCAAATTTATCGCGCGGTCTAGGGAACTTCAGAAAGCTAAGGAAGTTGGAATGGGTAGCCATTCTACTGCTGAACATCTGGAATCATCATTCAAACGAGATTTGACCGCTCATCTCACGGATGTTAATCGCATGATGGGCAGTGCGCAGCCCTCTGCTATCATCGGCACGCAGACCATCGCGCTTCAAAACTTCACTTCCATTTTACCCGACCTTGCTAAAATATTTACAACAGTTGAGCTTGTCACCATCGTCACGGCGTTCGCCAACGCAATTTCTGCTTCCAAAGGGAAAATTGTCATTTGGAAACTTATCATGTACCTGCAAATCGTGAAGGGATTTCTATTCGACCTTCCACAATCCCGCACACTTCTTGTGGAGGCCATTGTCATGTGGATCAAGCCTCACTTTGGCCGGTATGATGAATTCGCGCACACTCAACCTGAGGAACTAGAAAACAATCGCCACAACGCACGGATCAGCTGGCTACAGAGCATACGCCTCTGTGTCACTATCATCTCTATAATGCTTGACAAACTACAGCAATGCCTTATTGAGCCATCCATCCAGACTGATACGAAATTACTCCGCCAAGAGCAGGAACACGTGGAGTATCTACTTTCCCTAATACCAAGGTTTGGGCCTGGGCTATAGTCTTCTCTATTGCGTTAACGTCTTTCACACAGACTTCTGGACTCATTTTATGAGCTTCAGAGCACCGCATCTTGGAAAGCTATAGAACAGGTCAGATCCCCTGCCACATTAGCTACAAGTGTTCCGGTCGCATTTCCGGAGTCGTATCCATTCTCTCTTGTCGCTACCTATCCCCCAGTGACAAAGAGTTCCCAAATACTTGACAGTCAAGGGGATCAACCCCAACTTTTCAACTGTACACTTGCGGAGACTGCCGTTGTCTTTCTGACCCTTATCCTCTCATCTCCACGGACACATTTGATCACGTTCCTAGAATCCAGCCTTGAGATCGAGGGCAAGGATAATTTCGTTCAACTACTATCCCGTTTCTTCAAAATGGCGAGCTCCATACTCGATAACGATGCGTGGCCGAAGAATTGGCTTAATGTTGATATTTTGGCCCACAAAGTTTTACTGAAGATGTTCGATCCCATCGCATTTCTCCTAATAAGAGACTTTGTTCCAGAGCAGCACTCCTCTTTCGAGTTTAATGCTAATCTCTGGCGGGAAGCTTTCTACATGCTACTCAAGTTGTTATCTTCTGATCAACTAGTGATTGAGGACTTCAGCCCACAGGTAAAGCTTCTACTCCGTCTAACCCCATTTGTCTCATTTCTTTCCTGATACCGTTTTGAAGAAACGTCGGGCAGTGTGGCGTCTTTCTGGAGACCTCAGAGGTGAAGGGGCGTCCATCCTGCTTCGATTATGGGAAGCATTAGGCTGGCCTGAAACGGTATCTGCCAACGCAGGGTCTTTGACACGATACGGTGTAAGCTTATGTTCTTTTCGTACATCACTTGCCATATGAGGTGACATTGATTTGTATAGGGTTACCAAGTCTCACTAAACACCCTAGTTGGCCACGTCGTCAATCTATGCCTCAGTAAGCACGATTTGCTACGGGCTCATTCGACCCAAATCCTCTACTCCATGATTGTCTCCGAGTACCATCTGGCTGGCCAATTTGATGATATCGAAAATGAGGTAGTAACAAAGTTGGACTCTCTGTTCATGTCCGACAGCAAAGGTGACGACATCTCCCGTGCGTTCTTTATCGGACAATTACGACATCTTTTCGACAATTCATCCGTTGATGAAACCTTGCGGCATCGTGTTGCCAGTTTCCTCGAATCCGTTGACCTTTTCCTGGAGTTGCTACTCAACGTTCGTGCACTTCCCGAAGGAGAGGAGTTCCAGGATGATCGTGTCATTGCAACTCTTCGACTGATGAACTTCATCAGGCGAATTGGGCGTGATGAGATTTACATTAAATATGTGCATCAGCTTGTGAATGTGCGGTTTTATTTTCCACTCTATTTTGCATCGGCCTAAGTAGTACTGGTTTCAGATGCATTTGCAAAGCCAGAACTACGTCGAGGCAGCGCTAACCCTTAAACTGCATTCGGACTTGCATGACTGGGACCTTAATACGTATGTGGACCCAATGGAGGACCTTGGTCTTCCTCGTCAAACTGCATTTGCGAGAAGAGAGACACTCTGCCTTCTGATTCTAGATTACTTAGGTTCGTCCATCCTGTTTGAACGAGGTTGAGTCGACTTTATGTCATATCTTTCCCAGGGAAAGGAAAGGCATGGGAGAGTGCAATTGACATTTGTAAGGAACTGGCTTTCCAGCACTCCGAGGTCACTTTCAACTAGTAAGCGCAGTTCTTCATCTGTCGCATACGGCTCATTACAACCCTCAGTGCGCGCTTGTCCGAGATACTAATGCACCAGGCAACGTTGCTAGAACATATAGTAACGGATCAACGCCATTACCCGGATTACTTCATGGTCGCATTTTGTGGCAGCTTCCCAATAGCCCTCCGTAATAAGCAATATATTGTAAGCCTTCTTACAACCATTCATGGGTTGAGGTATTTAAATATCTGTAGTATCGGGGATACGAATGGGAAAAATACGCAGCATTTTGTGAGAGGATGCTGAATAAACATCCTGAGGCGCAATTGTTACGTAGTATGACGGATCCAATGGACGATAGTCGTTTAGGCGACACGCAGTACATAGTCATCACTGCCGTCACTCCAGAGCCGGACCGCGAGTCTCCGATATTCACGAATCCTGATGTACCAACAGCTGTTCGAAGATATCATGAGAACAGGTACTTGAATATTCTCAACCCTTCGAATAAATAATTAAGTCCTTTATAGTGCTGTCAACGTGTTCAGCTATTCAAGGCCCGTGACAAGGCCTCTAGGAGAAGACGGTTCGGAGGCCGAAACATGGATAGAAAAGACATACTATACTACGGAGGAAACGTTCCCTACTGTGCTCCGACGGTCGGAAGTAGTTGATACGGCATCCATCGAAATCTCCCCCTTGGAACATGCTTTTAACGAGGTGGAACAGCGAACTAAGAAGCTCGTCACTTTGGAACATAAGTATAGTTCCATTGCTAAGACCGGGCAGGCTATCTCCACCAATGCGTTATCCATGAGTCTGAACGCGGTAGTAGACGCACCCGCTGAGGAAGGTGTTCCTTATTATCGAGACACATTTTTGACAGCAGAATACGTGGAGCGGCACCCAGAGAGAACGGAACTTGTTCAAAAGTTAAAGGAAGCAATAGATGAACAGGTCACCCTCAATTTACTACAGACCTTCTAGACAACTGATTTTGACTTTAGACACGCACCCTTGACCGGTGCCTCAAGCTTCATGGTCAGATTTGTCCCCAGGAAATGCTACCTTTCCACGAGACGCTAGAGCGTCTCTTCCAAAAAAATTTCTCTGAGGAAATTATGCGTCTACCTGCGGAATCCGTGGCATATCCCGGGCAACTCACCGATGCTATTGGACCGACGTCTCCGACGAGTTCTCCACTTCCACGCCAATCCCCTTCAAATTTTCGCTCTTCTGCTCAAGGCGGACTCCCTCGAAAACGTTCGGAATCATCGATTCTTGGGCGGCAGGTCGTCCTACCGCCTGTGCAATTATCGAAGTCTGTAGGAGCACCGCCCACGTCTCCCCCACCGTATGGGCACATGCGCGGAGCTATAGAGCTTACTGGAAATAGAAACCAAACCCTGTTGCAAAGAAATTTAGCACACCTTGCTCGCTATGGCATGAATGGCGTATCGTCCGGTCCGAGTGATCGACCGCACGTCGCTGGTAGTGATGAGCATTCCGCGAGTTCACTTCGAGATTCGAGTGTCAATCTAAACGGTGCCATTGCTGGACACTCTGGTGTCTCAATTGCGCAGTCTGGTGGGGGTGGTAGCTTCCGTAGTACGCTCCGAAAGTTTGGCAGCCTCAATCTGGGACGGACATCAAAGGACACATGATTACATTTATTGGCTTTGGTTATATGTGGGTAATACAATCCTTTCTTCTATTCTACCCCTTCTGTTTTAGCTATCCCATGTACCAAAGTACCTTTTTTCATGCTTTGTTCACGTGCTTTCTTTCTGTGACGCTTCGTTATTATAACGCAAGGCTGTACTAGTAATAGCTGTTCAAATGTTATCACTTTGTTGCTTCTTCTCCACATTGTTGGATCCGTTTGTCGACTGAATTCCCAAGCGCCAATGGTCCAGGTGCAGATCATTTACGCTTTTAGCCACGATTACTCGTAGGACTAGCTGATCATCCAATGAAGGTGCCTCGACAAATTTGGAAAGTATAGGCACATCAAGTGGGAGCTGAGGACAGTCACTTAAATGGCTAAGTAAGTAAAGTGTGGAAAATTCATACAGACCTCCGACCGTTCTAGAGTCCCTAGAACCATCAAAGTACCTCTGATTTCTCTCAGATAATGTAAAGATTGAGTGGGATCCAAGCAGAGCCTCATATCAACCAGTAAACCATGGGGGTGGTCGGCGAGGAGGAGGAGATGTGTGGAAGGATTATAAGATAAAATCCTGAGCTCTCGAAAGGTCGGCATTGCAAATTGTATCGTTTCTGAATCGACGCACTTTCCAGAAACTCGAATTTTCTTGCCGACCATAGAAGATACTTCTGCTAACGTGCATGTTTTCGCAAAGTCATCGCTGGACATTCGTGCTTGCCGCGGAACCAATATATGCGGGGCACAATAAACACCCACATCACACGCAGCATTACTTCCACGATGGTATGACATTTGCTTCCTAGTCTTTTGGGTAACTCCTGACGAGACGGATAAATCACAGTCCAATGTTCTCAGACCATACCTTGCTGCGGTTCGCGCAACACTCACAGCCGCTTTGACACTCGAGAACTTCTCTTCGCAGGTGTCTAATGTAATACCTCAAAGTATGAACGCGTTGTTAACAGATGCATGACCAGGTCGTGGAGCGTCATAATAAACCTGAGGTCGAGTCAGGGTACGTTTAGGCGCGCCAACTTTGTAGTGCTCATATAATTCTTACATCCAATCCCTTCTAGCGGTTCTCGGGAAGTCCTCCTCAATCCTCTAACGATCTCGCGTAATGAAAATGAACGAGTTTTAATTGAGCCTTCCATCAACTCCATTCGATTGAGCATCAAAATCAAACAGGCCGATGAAATTGAGCGAATCTTATGTCACCAGTTTACCAGATTCATGATGCAAAGGGCAGAGAGCTTCATCGTACTACGGAGAAAAGCTATAGCGGTAAGTGCATGTAGACCTTCAATTTCCTTGACCCTTTTCACATACTTTTCGTACAGGGCTATGATATTTCGTTCCTCATCACCAATTTCCATTCTGAAACCATGTTAAAACACAAAATAGTGGACTTCATCATTCAGTAGGTCGTATCCCATTCCATTCCACTTGTGAGTTCAACTGTTGTTACAGATTCATGGAGGATGTGGACAAGGAGATCAGCGAAATGAAACTGAGTTTGAATGCACGAGCTCGTATTGTAGCAGAATCCTATCTATCAACAGTATGTCTGTCTTTCTAACTGTCATCACTTCGCAGTAAACCGTTTTCGTTTCTAGTTTGGTTAATAGATGGTTGACTGAAAGATTACCCTTGCTGACTATTGTAAACTCCTGATGTCAATAATACTCCAGACCTGTAATTTCCAGGTAGTGACCCTTGAGTCGTATACGGTGTTGTGCCACAGACGACCTCCAGCATGGGTTTGACTTTATATGGAAACTGCAATCGTAGTACATAAGCAATGTCTCTGGACTCGTTTGTGAAGACTGCTCGCCCATTACCCCAGCCAGTATGCACTTCACGCTCGATTCAAGATCGTGACTCTACATTCGTAGCCACTCTTTTTCGAGCTACCTCACCTGGTGCTGCCCGCGCAGTCGCGAAACACGTCAAAGCCGTTTTGCATGCAGCTAACCCTGCATCGTGCGATATGATGGCGTATAGAATCATGTCTTTGAAAGCAGGTTGTACAGGGCTCAATGGACCAGATGATTTTGAAGCTAAAGGTGCCTCCTCTGAGTAAGCCCATCACAAAGAGCTCATTCACGTTTTGTGCAGGGGGCTCCGAAGACGACGGAGAAAAGTTTGGGGGAGGGCGAATCCTGAAGATCATGCAACGAGAGGGTGTTCTAGATGCTGTGGTGATTGTCAGTCGTTGGTCAGTTGCTCTTTTCTTGTTGTGACTGCCAAGCCTTGATATTGGTCCAGGTTCGGTGGATCACTCTTAGGCCCCGTACGATTCACGCACATTGAGAACTGCACGCTCGACGTCTGCATGCGCTTCAAGACTATCGAGGAGCTTGACAGCTATGTGGAACGTCTGCGAACACTCGACCAGTCGTTGGCAGAAAAGCGAGCAAGGTTGGCTGGGGATAGTAACGCCAACACCACTAGTAAAAATCAGGATTATTCATCCTTGCTCACAACGTTGGATGTAGCAAAGGCTCGCCGCCTAGTCAAAGCCCGCGAAAGCGCTATCAGAAGCTTGGAAACGTTACTCAGCGGCAAATGTACCGATATAGACTCGCAGTCCAATGACATGGTAACTAAACCATAGATGGATTCGAACACTCTCATACATTCTTCGCCCGATTGCTTGGATGCGGAAAGTTCGGCGATCGATACATAGCCGCATAACGATGTGTGAGCCAGTCATCTGCATTCCGTATTACTAATGCGGATCCCTGCACTCATAGGTTAGCAATTATCTGTGCTTCGGGGGCGAGTGACGACCGAGTGCTATCCAAGGAGATACGTCAGTTTATACGGTGCAAGTGTAGCCTCCGGTGGATCCGATTTCTCTATCCTTTTCCATCGAGGTGATTTGACCACGATCTATTGGTCACACCTACCACTCCTCGGGCCTAGTGTCTGTCTTGTTCTCCATGGCAAATTATCCATTCCCACTGTATCCTTTCCTGCTCTTTGAACAACTCGGTACGACCGACACAAGTTGCCTGACAGTACTATATTGTACCCAAGCGAAATGGACAGTTTGGCCTTCCTTGACCTCATCCGATCTTATTGCCAAATAGTAGCAGTACTTCCTCATGTAGGGCTGGTCCTGTTCTGGTTGTTGGAAATCTCAAATGATATAGCAGACGAAGTTTCTAAATCAGGCCAGAGGCCTCGGTACCGTAACACTAATGTCAAGCAAGGAAGCACTCAACTGATATTGGTCAGAGAATCTGCTACTAGTAATACCACGGTACCATAATGCATATTAGTGAGCCAACACTACCAATCGGAAGTGTTGGCGAGCTGCATAATATCACACAACTATTTGGAAAGTATAAGGACACTCACAAATAGACCATTACTACGATAGCACTGCATGCGCAGTCGAAGTGATGCCACGCATCTTGTCGATGCGAAGCCCTAACAACAGTAGACAGATGGTTGATTCTGTTCAATGCGACGGTATATTAGGAGTGATTATGCGCTATGTACGTAGGATTGGCGGTGGCCTGCAAGGAACGCGGAGCGCCACAGGGTCAACTAAGGTACTGGACTACGCGGTGCGCCCAGCAAACATTTCGCTACGATCGGGGGATCGAGTCTTCAGGACAGTCTGGCTTGGCGCGTTGACGTTGCTGTGCTCCCAGAGCGCTTGGCGCCTGAGATTGATAAAGGGGCGTGGGAGGCCAAGGAAACCAGCCCAACCTTTTACTGTAACTATCTGAGATCTACAGAGATCTTCGTAACATTGACAGTTCAATTTCGGGAAGTACTCAGACTGCGGAGTCAAATATCCTACAGAACCAAATCTGTGTTTGTAGATGAAACTAGGCGTAAGATGTGCCTACCTGTCTGCGGCACTGGCGCTCCGACTGAGTAGGCTTTTACTAACAAAATAGCACAGAAGTGTATACGCGACTTTCAATTGCAGTCTTCATTGATGCGACGGTTCGACTCGGAACGCGAAGGCCAATAAGGCGCCATGCCGAGTTTGTACCTGAATATGTGGCTGAGTCGCCCTCAGTCGTGCCGTTCTTGTCATCCTCCGTGAAACAACCCGTGCTGCAAGGACTTTACATCGGTATCTGGGACCCTGTTATTCCCTGATTATACATAAGGAACATTCCAGGTCCTGAGACGTCCTATACATGTCGTCGTCTCGACGTGAAACAGCGCCTTGCTCAAACCGGTGATAACTTTGGCAAAGGATTTCCGTAGACTTTCCTTCCGTAGACTTTCTGTAGACGTCCAAAGTCCGGAGGCACCTCCTAGATTTCATTAATTATGTGTGATAAGATTAGTTATTCATTTCATCTACAGGGGACGCCACCTTCAAAACCTCTCGAGTTCCAATCCCTCTGGCTGAACGGGCTCTACACTGTAACTCCTGAAGGCAGTCTCCCATAGGGATTTATGAGGAACAGAGTCATTATCGCAACATTTATACAGAATTACCCACTGAGTCACGGCTGTTCGGAGACTCGTCATCCCGATCTAAAATATCTAATGGTGGAAAGGTGACCTTTTGTTTGCGGAATAAAAGACATCGAGGGGACCGTCAAAACCTTGATCCAAGATGGTTGTGATGGACACCTTGCGAGGGCCCTCAATTTGAAAGATTAGACAGATATGCTGTCATATCCAAAGTTATGTCAACGTTATGTCAACGGAATGCAGGCTTTTGAGACTTGTCCAGCATCAAGAGAAAAGGGAAATCGGCCAGGGGGTCAGGGGGTCGAGCGAAACGCCAACGGAAGTACCTTTAGCAAATCTCGATGATTGAGCAGAATTAATGCAGCCTGAAGGCGCCCTTGGCTGAGTGGAGAATCTGGACACCACGTGCGATGTGAAGAACAATGGCCCATCTATCTGTCAAGCAGTTTATGGACTTTGGTGTGGGAACGCGATGAATGTCTAGACGCGCAGGTTTCCGAAGCCTGAAAGGATCAAGGACTAGCATTAGAAGGCTGTCTGGGGTGTAGCTGCTGGTAGTGCTTGCTAAGGAGCCATTTTTTTGGTAAATAAATAAACTAAGCACCCTCAAGCAGGAGGTACATATACCTTTTGAACACGGTAGCTGCGGACACGAATGTTCTTGATTGATGGACAGTTTGAAGGTTGCAAAAGTCACCTTATAGGTGCACTGACACGGCCCCAGACCTCCGGCCAGATAACAGACTGCAACAAAATTCGGCAGCAATCAGCGGGGCATAAGAGACCGGACGGACAGATAAGTAGGTACCGGTGACTCAAGCGCTGATTTGTACGAGTTGATTATTCGTTGTATCATCCAATACGAAATGTTGGTCAATATGTAGAGATAGATGGATGAGATAGTGTGAGCATTTCAAGAATATTCACTTAGCCGCGTGGATTTCACGATACCTATGGTCGACCCTAGTCTAAAAGAGAAACAAAAACACGAATTTGAAACCGCCACCCCCGAGGCCGGTGGATATTGAAAATTTGTGCATAAGAGGATCAGGCCTACGAAGAGAATTTGACCATCAAGAAACCTCGAAGAGTGACCGCCACATCGGGGTCCGTTACAGGGATGAATACAGCTGTGGTGAGCTGAACGCCACAGGGGCTAGTACCCATCTAACGTCCTGTAAACACCAAGCACATCATGAGTCGTCCGGAAACAATTTTAGTTAAGTATGCGTTGCTAGACAGCATGGGCAGCGCTTGTAGACTGACATTGATTGCCAAACCTTCCAAATGATCCTGGGCTTGAGAATACTTAGAATTCCATCAAACGAGATATCTCACTTCACATGCTCCGTGAGGCCTATTTTAGAAGCAAATTTTCGTTGTCTGAACCTGGAAAGTCTTGTGAGTGAAATAACCTGAGTGAGAGGAATGATGACTAACGCGCGCTCGTAGATTAAGCGAATTAGCTGAGTAATGCAACTTGATATTTGTGGCTCACCTTCACTTTCAACCCTATACTCAGAATTATGACGGGCTCTCCAAAGGTGTCTTTTTTCAAGAAAGGAAAGACACGGCCATCCTCGACTCGACAGCGATCTCCACCACCCTCTAATTTGTTGCAATCGACTTCCCATGTTCCAGTCGAGCCTGCAGCCTCTGAGGTAGTCATACCCTCTCGCAAAGCCGCCTCGCGCGTCTTGAGCCAAGGCACGAAACGTCCTCGGAAAAATGAAGATGAAGATGAAGACGCTGGGCGGGTAGATGTTAATTGGGCGGCAGGCTCCTCCTCGAACGTCAATGCAGCCCTGGATATTTTAGAGGGGGATGAAGCGGAGGCACTGCTGGCGCGCAAGCGAGCTAAACTTGACGTAGATGATGATGAACGTGGACCGGATGACGGTTTGTACCATGGGCAATCTGGGTACAAGAGTCACATTACGAAGAGCAAGGAGATCCCCAAGGCGATGCGCGTGGGACCTCAAAAGTCAACAAGCACGATTCGTACGGTGACTCTCATAGACTACCAACCTGACGTATGTAAGGACTACAAAGGTTCGTAAAATCGTGCTTATTCGATCGAATCTGGCTGACTCCCGGCGCTCAGAAACTGGGTTTTGTGGTTTCGGCGATACATGCAAGTTTTTGCATGACCGTGGCACATGTGCGTACAGTTCGCTTGTCATATCCACTTTTTCTAATAAATACTGTACAGATTTGGCAGGCTGGCAACTAGACCAGCTGGCCGCAAACCCCAAAAGCAATGCGGGTGATGCGGAGTCCGATACAGATACAGATGCCGATATACCTTTCGCTTGTCTTATTTGTCGAAAAGCTTACACTGATCCAGTTGTCACGCGGTGTGGTCATTATTTTTGCAGCGCCTGTGCTATCCGGCGCTACGCCAAAACACCAAAGTGTTTAGCTTGTAGCGCACCCACTGGAGGGATTTTCAACCGCGCAGACAAAGTCATAAATAAAATGAATGCCAAGAAGGCTCAGGATGCAGATGATGCAGGTGGTGAGGGTATTCCTCATAGGCTGGAGGTTGAAGGCCTCGCTGAAGATTCGGAAGAGAGCAATAATAACTAACATAGTTATCATAAATGTTTTTGTGGGTAACGTTACAGTGTATGTATCGGTAATAAATGCAATGAGAGGGAAGAAAATAAGAAAACAACAATGCAGCGATCTGAAGGACCAGTCATTAGTACAGAAGGTATAACAAAATTAAGAGTAAGGTAGGTGTTCGATTAATAGGCGGCTTCAACGATGGCGAGTGTTGGAACTTGTGTAATAGTACTTGGAACTTGTGTCAGCACTCATGCTGTGACCTTTCTCCCTCCTTTTTTCTTTTCTCTCTCGCTCACCGTCCATCTCTTCAGGGTCTTCCTCCTCGGCTCCTGTTCCAGAACAACCGCGTTCCATGTGCCTTTTGAGGGCATCAGCGCGGCTGAGTGACTTGTGACAAGAAGGACATGGGTGGCCGCCTTGACGTGTATGGATGTCCCTGTGGCGTTTGCAGTCATACGCGCGGCTGAATGTGGCACCACAAAGGTCGCAAGCGTAAGCGCGTGAGGTCTGCAAGTTGGCTTCATGAGAATTGTGATACCCTGAGGAGTGGTGAGTGCCCGTAAATGGTTGCGAGTAAACAGGGTAGGTGGAGGTCGGGTCGTCATATTCGGACGTGTTGACGGGGAATGAGCCACCGCGGTGAGAAGACGATGATGAACGGTGGGAGGAAGAGATGGGAGGCAATGTGTTCGTGTGTGATGAGTGAGATGCTTGACGGGGAGTGGGGCCGAAAGGGAGCGAGGAAGAAGAACTGAGCGTGCGTGACGAATGACCAAGGGATGTTCTAGGCCGCTGCTCTAAATTGGCAAGAGGAGGAAGAGTGACACTCGATCTGCGAAGGTGTGCAGTAGAAGATGTGAAAGTTGGGGGCTCCATTGTCGTAACATCTGGTTATCAAGTTAGGAGATAAGGTCGAAGAACCAGCAGCGAACTCACGTCTGGAACTCGCGTGAGCGCGAGGAGTGGAAGAATAGGAGGCGGGGTTGCGAATGGGGGGTAAGCGAAGGTCATCATAACCACCCGAAGGGACGTAGTGGGAAGAAGAAGACGAAGGCTGCATGGTTGGGTGACAGGACGGCCGGGGAAGGAAAGCTTTATAGGGCGGGCTCTGTAGGATTGTAATCGATCAGGGGTTGATGCGCAACGGATGAATACAGATATAAGAGTCGAGCATCTCAAATGCGTTAAGGCAAAACTTGATTAAATAACATGGCGTTTGAGAAGTAGCTTGATGGAAATATGTTAGTAGGCGAGTAACACAAAATATAGCTGAAATGTAAGTGGAATGGAAGCTTGTGGCGTCGAGGGTATTTGGTGTCTTAGAGTTCCGCTATACAGATTGAGGGGTGCGAGCGCTTGGGCGCCACCCAGGTACCGAGACCTGATATGCGAAATTTGGAATGCCACATATATCGGTTGCACTTATTCACCGGCAACAAACTCCTTAGCGACAGCAGCAACACTCGATCATTCGATCTCCGGCAAACCTTACTTGAGGCAAGCCTGCTGCCCGGCCTAGTCCGACGTCGGTCTCCGTTCCTACCTCTCTTCCGCGAAGGAAGGCACTCTTCTCGCTCCCTTAATCGCTTCAGATCTTGATCCTGTGTAGGCGGTCCGCTGGTATTTTCCCTTTCCATCCTTTCCGATACTATTCCTCATTCTCCTAATATCTTCCCCTCTTGCTGTGCCCGTCCAGACGGCCCTGATAAAGGTCCCCATGACTCCTCCTCTTTTGCAGGGTCGCAGCGGCAGCTTAACCTCCGCAAGGGGTCTATCTTTGACCACGCAGACACAGGGCCTCCGTTCGCCGTAGAGTTGCATGACTATCTTGTCGGCATAAGATCCGGTGTTCAACAGTGGTCGACGCTCCTTAGCTCCTCGCTGCGTGTGTGCATCTTCGAGGAGGTTTTCCCGGCGCTTTCTATCAAGGTCTGTTCCACAACCGACAAGGCCAGCACAGCCAAAAGGCTCTTTCGGCCATGTTAAAGTATCACCAGGCAATTGCATTACGCATGACTGTTCGGCCCATAATCATCCTATCGACCTATACGTAGTGAGCTCAATTTCAGCTAGTCTACGTACCGTACTGTTGTTCTGCCCATGGATAAATACACAGCAGTATGCGGCTAATGATCTGCGATAGATAGTACCCAATACCTCCTTGGCAAGCGAAAAAAAAGGAAATGCGTTGCTCTGCAGAGACCTAGGCATGTCATCGGCCAAAGTGACAGACGAAGATCGAGACCTTCGGCAACGATTACAGTGGACCTTGAAATTAACGAGGACGTCTTTGAACAAGTTGAGCTAAGAGCGGAGTACGGCGTCTAGTGCCTTTCTATATAATACTTCACTGCTGGACTGCCATCTGACAAAATTTTGTTAGCCCTTCCGTAGGTTTGAAACCACTCGCAGCTGTTATATCAAATCTGCCGCTTATGGCTGCTCTATGTCAATTACTAGGGCAGGGAGCTAACTGTGAGTTTTGAATTGTAGATGAGTAATTAATACGCCACTCACACCAGCTTCAACTTAATCTTCTAAGTGAGTACTAGCTTGCCGATCAGTGGACAGTAGTACCCAATTTCTTGGCAGCTACGATTGAAATCGGGTCCCTTGGATAAAGGAGATGATAGACGGAAGAGACAATTGCCCGCGTTGAAGAGTACCTATTCCCGTGAGTACGACAGTTTTCCGCATGGTTGCCGTCCTTAGTTGAGACGCGTCTGAGACATGAAATGTCAGGTCATAACCGACCAGTGATGCGATGACTAGCACGGAACAACACCGCAAGTCATTGTTGTCACTAATAACTGCCTTCTTTGGTGGTAGCACCAAAGAGAGCCAAATACTGTGACACAATGTGACACCAGCACATGGCGCCGTTTGACCTCGATGCTTGTATTTCTCAACTTCTCCGAAAACAACTCCTGCACCAAGCATTGTTGCGGGAGATATGTGAGAAGACAAAAGAGGTCCTTATGCGTGAATCCAATGTAGTACACGTCAGTGCCCCGGTCACTGTCGTCGGTGATATTCACGGGTAGGCAGTTCCACAATAAGTTCTCCGACCGTTCTGACTTGAATTACAAGCCAGTTTTACGATCTCATCGAGATATTTCGAATAGGTGGTTATGCTCCCCATACAAATTATCTATTCCTTGGTGAGCATCTTCGTCTGCCTCTACCTTAAGGTCTAGTCATGAATGTTCTTTTGACGTAGGCGACTACGTCGATAGAGGCCTTTTCAGCGTCGAAACTATATCTCTTCTCACATGCCTCAAGCTCCGATACCCGGATCGAGTCCAGCTAATTCGTGGAAATCACGAGTCTAGGGCTGTAACACAGGTCAATGTCCCTTAATGGCCTTTCCTTCCAGCAACTTATCGAGACCGCGGACTTCAATAGACCTATGGGTTCTATACAGAATGCATCCGAAAATATGGTACCTCGCACGTTTGGACTTACTTTACAGACATGTTTGACTTCTTGACACTTTCTGTGGTCATCGAAGACCGTATATTTTGCGTCCATGGCGGTTTGTTGGATATCAGCTTGTATTTCTTCCAAGAATGACCGTCATCTAGGCCTATCACCGTCCATACATTCTATTGACCAAATCAAGGTCGTAGATCGATTTCGAGGTCAGCGGATCTCAACATTATTCGCTGCGCCAGCTGAACGGTGTTGTATACAGAAATTCCACATGAAGGTCCCATGGCGGACTTGGTATGGTCAGATCCCGATCCCGATAAAGAGGACTTTGCAATTTCTCCACGGTATGCTTAACCTTTGCTCCCATATGATTTACCAAATATATCATATCTTATAGTGGTGCGGGATACACTTTCGGCTCGGGCGTCGTGCGAAAATTTTTGGAAACAAACCGCATGAAGCACATACTTCGAGCCCATCAGTTGTGTATGGAGGGTTTCAGCGTTTTGTTCGATAATCATTTGTCAACTGTATGGTCCGCCCCGAATTACTGCTACCGATGCGGTAACTCTGCTAGCATCTTGGAAGTTGGCCCTGGAGAAGGGATGCATTTCAACGTATTTGATGCTGCGCCAGAGAATGAACGAGATGGTCCCAGTCACCAATCACAGAACTCCGGCACAAAGGTATGGCCTCTTCTATATCGGCTGTCTCTCTCTAACTTTCTACACCCAAGTTACCAGAATATTTTCTGTAATATTTTGAGTGTAGCTTAGACTCTAGTATACATGCAATGCCAATGCAGTGCGCATGGCGCCTAGTCATCTGCCGAGTTCGGCATATTCGCCACCTTGAACCCTTGAACGCACGAATTAGTAACTGACAACCACCTTCGGCGCGACCCGGAGCTTTCGGTCCTACAACTATCCAACTATTTCAGTCTTCCATGTCCTACTGGTATGCTTTCATATTTGCAAGCAAAATATGATGCTGTATTAGCACTACACCACACTCATTATGAAGCGACCCTTGAGCTCCAAGCGACCTTGCGTAATGAGGTACTAGGCAGGTTAGTCGAGGAACACCAGCTTGATGACCGTGTTCTGTCTTGGGCGAGGGAGTGGGTCGACGATTATGGTAGGTGACATCGATGAACTGTCCGGTGGTGACAGGTACTTAGGAGGCCCCGTAGGCTCGATTCTTCGTATGTACAATGTGCAAATGAGGTTTCATCAATATTCCTTTAACCGTACCTAATCAAAATTTTCATATGGCTGCCAGAAACATCGTTTTGACCCCGCGGAGACTCTCAGCGCTCTGGAACGCACTTTGCGATGGCGCATTTTGGAGCTGGCCCCTCTCCAGGTTACCGAAGTGGTCGGGGAACCCTCGTCAGAGCGATCGTTTATCCAGTGTCTCCCTAGTGTTGTCCATGATGTGTTTGGACGCCCTGTGCTGCTCGTTCAGCTGGGTAAGCTCTACGATACGGCAATTGGTGCCAAGCAGGAGATTGTACGTGCACTCGAAGAGATGAGGAAGCGTTTGCGGACAGATGGAGATTGTGAAGTACCCACACTCCAGTGTACCGCAATAGTTGATTTCAGGGATGTCGCTATGCGCAGGATGGTACGGTGAGGTATTAGTTGTCGTAGTAACTACCGACGTCTTACCTCCATATTTGTGCAGGTCCTAGAACTCATCCCATGGTTCATGCGCGAGGTTGCTCCTCGGTTTCCGGGAATGTGTTCCGCTGTTTTTGTGGTGAATCACTCATGGGCATATGGTATGTACCATGTAATCAAGTAAGTTTGTGCTTGAGCACATTTGTTTCATGTAACGTACCCACGAAATAGGCGGTTGTTACCTCCCAACATTTTATTGCGAATTTATTTTCCGTCAGCATCGGAGCTTCTCTTATGTTTCGAGAGCAAGAACTTTCCTCGAGGTTAGTCCCAACGATGCCATTTGCAACGCGTGGCTTTCTGATGCTATTGATAGATTATGGTGGTGATATGGAATTACTGTCTTCACCTCCATTGCATATCCATAAGGAAGCATCAGCACAGATGCCAGTTGAGCATCCTCCGGAACTACGGCAGCCAAATATTCAATTGCCTCGTTTCCTACCTTCTATGTCGACGCTGAATCCGTACTTTGGATATCCTGTCATATCAAATCTAGGATCGTCAGTTCCATCACTGAAGAATGGGCGACGACGCAAACGAGACCTCGTGCGGACACTAGCTCTACTATGGCTCGCGAAGCTAAAGAAATTAAATAACAAAACATGGTTGTGGATGATTTTGACAGTGATGTTGTGGGCTTTGGATCTTCAAGCAACTGACTTCAGAAACGCAGTACAGGCGCCAGTTTTACTTGAACTTGTGTAGTATTTCTTCATTACTACCAACATCTCATTGGCGCACGAACACGTTAGACCACAATTCTCACGAGTCAGTACGAGAATTTTTATGAGCAAATTTCTGAGCAAATTTCTGAGCTACTACTATGAAAGAATAAGGAGTTGTGTGGGTCCGAGTACAGGTAGTCAGGCATGAAGTGGGGAAGAAGGCCTTGGTGATTCCGCTGCTCCAGTGGTCGACGCAGAGATAGAAATGTGGGGGCTCAGCTTGAATGGGGTCCGTCGTTCGACTGCGTCCAATTCATGGTGTTAAATTTGTTCTTCTTTCAGCAATTCGCAGCAGTTACATCTACCAAGGTCCAAGCAGTATGCCTGAATATTGATGATATCTCACATCCTCGGATCAGAACAGTAAGGTTAGGTCTACCTTGATACATACATACTCGACCTGTTTTTGAACGGCATCGCAAGGCTCAATTCTTGTGTCCAACAGGAAAGCCTGTCAGATGGGTATTTCCAATTGTACACACATCCTATAGAGCTCTGAGCATCCAGCCCAGCTGAAGCCAGGCCCTTTGGACACCTTGGATAAAAGGAGAGGAAAACAGCAGTATCTCAGAGTGAACTATAGGATTTAATGATACCATTTGAAGATGTTACCACTGGTCCATAGAAAGCTAGGAGTGAGGAAGTCAGACATAAACTTTCAGCTCTTTAAGCTCTATTGTAAGTTTCAGATAAAGTTAAGTGCCTATGAAACCTTCAGAATATTTGGAGACAATGTTTGGGAATCCTGGAAACTCAGAAACCCATTTCTATTTCTATTCCTCATCCTTGATTATAATTAGTACATTTGTCCCTATTATTGTATCCCTGAACCTTACCCCAACTGTCAGGGGATAACCATTGTTTGGCCAACACTCCAAACTCTTCTGTGTTTCCAAGTTCTGAAGTCTGAACTTTACTCTCAGACAATGATCTTTAGGTATGATGACTGAGCACTTCCAAAGGTCTGGTTCAGACAGTTAAGTTCTGTCCCATGCTTCAAACTCTCTGTCACTTCCAAATTCTGTCTGAAGTCCAAATTTTGGTGTACCCAGTGTATGCAGTCCAAAGTCTGAACTTCATTCCTGGGCAGTGATCTTCAGATCTGAGGCCTGGGGCAACTCAAGCATCTGGGCTTCATCAGGGATAAAGGGCCTTATGAGGATAACATTTGGGTAAGGTTGACATCATGTAAAGCTGTCCCTAGTTGGGTGCTAGACAGTCATATGTATATAAAGGCCTCTGCCTCTCTCTGTAAAATAACAAGCTAACAAGTCAAGTCAAGGTATTAAGTCAAGTCTCAAGTCCAAGCTTGCTCAAGCTCAAGTATAAGTCCAAGTCAATTAAGTATCAAGTATCAGTTCTAGAATGGTCTAGACTTCATCACAGTTACACATGTTATGTCATGTGTCATACCATTGTCACACCAATCACACTTATCAAAGTTGCTGCTTTTATCATCATTTATTAACAGGACAAAACACAACAACAAGTGCTATTATTCATCTTCAATATCCCCAATGATAACCATTTGTACCATCCTCTGTAACCTATTGGTTATTTGATGATAAAGAAGACCAACAAGACTTGTCAAGAATATATAAAGCCTATTCATAACATCCCTTGCAGTACCTCCAATAGCTGTTCCTTGAATGACTGCACTAGATACTCTCTAGGAGGAAAGGACCATTGTGTGTAGGCTTTGGATTATAAACCTAAGGTGAACTCTACACCATGAGAGCTGGAAAACTAGTTAAGGTACATGTATATTATGAAACATGATGGAAAATGGAAATGCATGAAAAGAAACAAGATCAAGAAATAGACAAGAGGAAAGTGAACTGAATATAAGCCAATATGTATAACAATTATGATTCCAGATCAAATGGAGCTTTGGCAAATAAGATTATTCCTTTGTTCCTTTAGCAAGGTGATCCCACATGTTTGTGATGAATATACTATTACATATATTTTCCTTTGGGTCACCCTTGTCAGTGTTTTACATGATCACCTGTGGGTAGTCTGGAGTTGGAGTCCTCTTACAAGCCCAGGCAGGCCAGTGGCTGGGTAGTAGCCCATCCATTAGACCTGCCAGCAGGCTTGTCCCTAGTGCAATTGAGGCTGCCATTACAGGTAGGAACACAAGATGTGATTTATCCATTTCAATTGTTAGTGGGCACCATTTATTTAAGGTCAAGTTCAAGTTCAAGAGGTTTGAGTTGGTTGTATAACCATATAGCCTCTTTAGGATCATAGCAAGCATAAATAGTTAATGTACTCTTCTTGGGGGAGATTGAATGAAATGGGAAATATTGAAATGTGATAAGATTGGGCCTTTAAAGTCTTGCTTGGTGTGCCTTGTACTAAATCTTGGATCCACCTGCATATTGAACGTATATGGTTTAGTTGAATCACATTTTTAAAAACAATTTCTCTCTCTTAGAAAACGCTTATCAGTGCCCAGTCTATTTAGCTCGACATCTTGGGCGCGTAGGACAGAGTTGGATATAAACTCCGCCACGCGGAGGTAATTTGCTTGAACGCGTCGCGCTCACTGGGATAATCACGCGACGGCCAGCTGGCAGTTTTCGCGTTTGCTGAAGGACCATCATGTCGTTTGAGGCTACCACACAGGCTGAAAGCAGGGTGACTAACTCTTGCACCTCATTAGTATGTTGTTGTTTGATATGTACTGACCCTGCGGCTCTCCTTGTTTGGTAGGCATCTGCTCTTCAAAATCTCAAGTTCAAGAAGACCGCGAAGCAGACACGTGTGAATGGCATTCATACCTCTGATGTCTCAATTGCCTCTGGGCCATCGACGTCAACTTATCAGCTTCCAGCCCAATCCAGGGATGGCACCGCGCATCCACCGTATTTTGCCTCAGCCACCGCCCGGAATCATCTAGGAACCATCCTTGCACCAGACTCAAGTCCTTCCGCTCCAGTGCCACCCGTTTCAACGCATTTAGACATGTCATACAGGCCGCATCAGTCTCATTTTTTCAGCTCTGCCATGCTTCCAGACCCTCGGTTACCATCCATACCAAGGTTTCGTCGTGAACCTGATCCTCTGTCCGCGCCTAGTGGCTTCATGAGGTCCACCCAGTTACCCAAGGCCTCTGATCCCGACCCCCCAGTCACTTCCAGTTTGGGGAAGCATCTGGACGACGAGGACGAGGACGACGATTCCGGTCCCCCTCGAAAAAGAATAAATTGGGGAAGCTCATCTACCAATCCCATTTCTGTTGAAGGATCTCCCGAGATTAAAAATCCTTTCAAGACCACAGCCAACACTCGTATTCCTCGTGATGACTCTTCTGATTCAGATAGTATGCCCAACCCTTCCGATCTTTTGACAGGACAGACAAAGTCTAGGCTAGTTCGAGGCCGCAGGCCGGATATAGAGCAGATAGAGACTGTGGATTCGGTTGAGCTCAACACCCTTGTCTTCACTCATCCTTCGCATCCCAGAGCTCGTGTCATTCGGGCATTCCGTCTCTGTGACGGTGACGTGAAAGCTGCCACAACCTTGATACAAGATCCGACATGGAACCATAATCCTCCTTCCGATTCGGCTGTGACTACTCCACCTTCAACCTCTGCCACGCCTTCAGCTAGTGGCAGTGGCAGCAATAAGCGAGCTGCAGAAAGGGAAAAGGGCAGGAAATCGATGATTTATGCGAAGCGGCAAGGCCTGTCTGCATCACAGGCCCTTGCTCCTCCCAAAGGGCCTGTGCAGCCTCTATTGGACCCTATAATAAGTCCATTGGCACCAAAACCTGCGAAACGTCAGGCTGCTAGGCGAAGGATTGATTCTAGTGGTTCGGAAGTAGAATATAGTGACGGATATGATAGCGACTCCAACGAGGGGGTGTTCTCGCGGAACCGGGAAGAGCAGTATTACCAGGCTGAGGCATTGAAATGGCTTAATGAGTGCGAATCGGGAGCGCTAGTCGAGCTGACAGGTGAGTATATCCCCTGGTCTCTCTGGTTTATATTTCACTGAGAGTCTGCACAGGCATTACTTTGCAACAAGCTAATACCCTCATTTCACTTCGACCATTTCCAGATGCTGCAGACTTCAACTCGAAGGTGTCACCGCGCAATAAGACGGGTTTGAGCTCCCGTATCCTTGAATACTGCACAGATATGTTTAAAGGTTATAAGAACGTTGATGACGTGCTCGAAGGTTGTGAGCGCGTCGGCGACCAACTGAAGGAAGCTATCAGCAAGTGGACTCATAACTCGGTGCCGATGGCTTCGACGTCAAAAGAAGCGACACCCATTGACGATGGTGATGGTGCTTTGGCATTGGATACGTTACCTGTTGGAGAGCAAACGGATAGCGATAGGGAATATATTTCAACACAGCCATCGCTTCTAGCCGACTCTGTCCAGCTCAAGGAATATCAGCTTCTAGGTGTTAATTGGATGAATCTCCTTTACCAGAGAAATCTGAGCTGCATCCTTGCTGACGAAATGGGTGCGCTCACTCCCACACATACCGTCTTATGCATTACATAGTCTTGTTGTGTCGCAGGCTTGGGGAAGACTGTTCAAGTAATTGCATTCTTGGCTCTCCTGAAAGAGCGGGGGCAAAAAGGACCTCATCTCATTATCGTACCGTGAGCTATCTTCTGTTACTCTACATGCTCCCGTTAATTTGGGTATAGGTCCTCTACATTGGAGAACTGGATCCGCGAGTTTGATCGATTCGCACCGTCGGTCGAAGTTCAAGCCTATTATGGGTCACAGAAGGAGCGCATTGAGCTGCGGAGCGAGCTGCGAAGTCAGAACTGGAATGTCCTCATTACAACATACAATCTTGCCCAAGGTGATGAACGAGATCGGAAATTCTTCCGCAAGTTCGAATGGCAGGTAGGTTCATATCTTTAAGGCTCACTATTTTTCTAAATATCATGTTAACATGTGACACCCATCAGTGCTGCATATTTGACGAGGGGCATGTCCTCAAAAATTTTGACTCGCAGCGTTACGGTCAATTAATGAAGATCGAGTCAAAATGGCGTTTGCTTCTCACTGGCACTCCGTTACAGAATAATCTGCAAGAGCTTGTGGTACGTGGTTGCTCCTACCGTCCGGGATTCAGACCTTAATGAAAGCGCGTGAGTAGTCATTGATGAATTTCATTCTACCCCGTTATTTTGCCGATGTGATCAACAACCTTCGTGCCATTTTCAAAGTCAAGGCAGACAAACACCTTAGTTTACTATCACGTGATCGAGTGTCTCGAGCTAAGAAAATGATGACACCTTTTGTTCTTCGACGGCGAAAGGACATGGTAATTTATTCTTACTTGTGTTTTGTATCCATGATGATGTACTGGACTTACAGGTCTTGAAGGATTTACCTAGGAAGACGGAACGGATTGAGTGGTGCGAGATGACTGCACTGCAGAAAGCGATCTATCGCGACGCGCTTCAGCGGTCCCGCAAAGCCGTGCTTGATACAACCACCATACCTCCATCTGATACTAACATCAACGGGAAGGTGAAGAAGCGGCCACGTGATACAAAGAAATTCAAGGATACTTCCACCAATGTCCTCATGGACTTGAGGAAGGCTGCATCCCATCCTATGCTTTTCCGCCGGCTGTTTGATGATGCAATGATCAAAGTTATGGCTAGGCAATGCATGAAGGAACCCGAGTTCAGTGGTAGTAACTACAATTTCATTGTTGAGGACATGGAGGTCATGACGGATGCTGAACTACAAGCGTTCAGTCTGAAGTACAAGGTTGGAAGGCTTCTCCATCCATACTAGTCCTGTCTGACTTTTACCCGTGATATATAGTCTACAAAGAAGTTTGCCAAAGAGGCCGATTGCTTCGAAGACGCCGGGAAGATATCAATGCTTCTCACGTTATTGGATAGGTACGCAGAGGAGGGGCGCCGGATTCTGATATTTTCACAGGCATGCAAATCGTCTCATTCTGCTTATCGTCAAATCATCTGATATTCTACCGGTCTAGTTTACACAAATACTCGATATCCTGCAAGCTGTTCTTAAACATCGGAAGACCAAATTCCTTGTCCTTACGGGATCCACGGCTGTTGATGTCCGACAGACCCTTGTGGATGAATTTAACGAAGATGAATCCATCTCCGTGTTCTTACTGTCTACCAAAGCCGGTGGCATGGGCATCAACCTCACTGCCGCCAGTGTGGTAGTCCTCTTTGATCAGGACTTCAATCCCCACAACGATCGTCAGGCAGCGGACCGTGCATACCGAATTGGCCAAAAGCGAGATGTTGAGGTGATCAAATTGATCACTAAGTCTACAATAGAGGTATTTTCTTTGCTTCCGTCTCTTATCCATCAGAATTAACTTCATTTATAGGAGGACATGTACCGCCTGGGCCAGACAAAACTCGCCTTGGATGAGGCAGTGGCAGGCGACGACACCGTCGACGGGGACAACGACGATAAAGCTGAAAAGCGGATGAAGACATCCCTGTTGAGTGTCCTTCGGGAACAGTTCGAAAAAGAGGAGCTACAGCAAGTCGGCATTAGAAGAGACTCTGTTTTGGTTACAAACGACAGTATGGACGTCGTGGCGGAACCAAACAAGGAGCAAGATATCATAGTCATCGAATAACCGCAGGCGGATGGGGATAAAATATAGAAACTTGTTGGGTGGATAATATCAACTTCTGGGTGTATTTACATAAAACACTCTGAACTAATTAAAAACCGACAAACCTCTTAGAAGTCTATCGGTGCCGTTTCGGAAGTGATCGTTGTCTATGCCGTGTCCTCGAGAGTCCATTTCACTTAAGGGGTTGCGAACCACATATTCGATGAATGGGCCCATATATAATTGCCGGAGGACAAAGCGTAAAGACTCCGCCTGAGGATCACTGAGCATGACGAACTTGTACCCAGACAACGTTTCGTAAAGGTGTAGCTTATATGTAGAAGTCCGATACGCAACGAAATGTTCTTCCCTGAGCAACGGGACAGAGGGGAGCCTAAACCAAGTGTGTGGCAAGATCGTGAAAAAAGACTGACCTCCCTGACAACTTTTTTACCATATTTCGTAGAGAGAGAATGACACCATATACTAGCTTGGCTTCTTCGTCGAAAGGCAGCCCAGTGGTTGGCTGTGGTGGGGGAGGAGGCGTTGCAGAGGTCGATGCTGTGGTCGGAGAGGATACCATGTTACTGAAGTCAGCAAAAGCGACTACAACTCCAGAGGAAGTGTTTAATGTATTTCGTGGACTACCAAACGTGACCTGGGTAGCTGTGGAGTCGGAAGAACGAGGAGCAACTGCTTGGGAGACTGCGGGGAGTAGGTTGCCTTCGACGGCAGGTTTCGGTCGCTTCATACGATGCCAGTCTTGATAATAAATACAATTGCAATGCCTGGTGAAGATTAGACGCAACGGCGGCTGACAATGTTGAAAAGACTTGCCGGTCGTAAATGTAAAGGCTGAATATAGTCATGCTGCACCCGTCTGTCTGTTTGTCAAATCTTAGGCCTGAGAAACATGGCTTTCCAAACTTTTGTCGGGGATTGAACCTGCTAGTGAATTGATATTGGACATGGTTCGGTTGATCACCCACAACCTGCTTGCCTGCCACGCTAAAGGATGCACCTCTAATAACTTCCCTCTTACTTTCAAAGATGTTGAAGTTGAGCTTCGGGAGGCTGAGTACAATGGTGACTTTCTTGTGGGCTTTCTGCCCAAGCTAGAGTGGCCGGCCCTTGTTAATGCTGCGAAACAGGTATTTCTTGCTGGAGTAGAGATCTCATGCATCACTCACAACTTTCTGATAGCTTGGGGATACTTCCTTACCTGAGCAACAGCCAGATACACAAAATATGGACGAGGAACTTCTCAAACTACTACACCATGTGCTTCTTGAAGTATGTTGACTCCCTACATAACGCATAGGTCACAATTCGTAACATAGGCATAAGATTCACGTTGAAAACGGGAAAATGATTTGTCCTAACTGTTCACATGTTTATCCCATCTCGAACGGAATACCTAATATGGTGCTGTTTAATTGTTTGCGCACGTCTGTCTTATCGACTTACTGCCTTTCAGCTGCTTGCCGAACATGAAATTGCATAGGTAATGTATCTCACCGGCTAAGGGCGTAGCACAGATTCGATAGTGCGTCTTCCATTCAAAACAACCCATCTGCAAGTACATCTCCCTTGCGGCAGACGCACAATTGTCAACCCTGAACTAGAAAATGAAACAACCACATAGTATATTCTCGGAGTGTATCTAACTCAATTTGTCTGTGCGCTCCGGTGCAACTCAGCCACAACTAAAAGGTTTGCTAATCACACCAGATGCATAGGCATCAACGATGAGCTAAAGGAGTCTGAGGCCCCAAACTGATCGAGGTGCCTAGGAATTAAACTCACCTTGATGAACACGTAGGTTCCAGCGACGCACATGAAAGCGCCTGCTGCAATCGTAGTGAGAGAAGCCAGGACCATCCACGGGTGTTCTCTGAGTCCCTTCCTTCCACCGCCGAGATAGTATGCGTCATGCAAGTAGAAGAAGCCCGCGATCCCGTACGTATACCTTCAATTACTGGGACATGGAAGTTATCATGAAGACAAAGTACAGGCACTTACCATGATGCAAACAGCGCCGCCGTTAAGCCTATTAAGAAGCTAAATATGGGCACTGACACAGCGAAAAGGAAAGCCACTGCTGTTCCGGCAAAGCAAAGGCCAATCCACGTTGCCCACCCAAGAAAAGTATGCGAGTGTACGTGATCAGAATGTCGAAAGAGCCTGACAAAGACTAGCTTGGCCGGGACGTGGATATACAGCCCTCCTCCTATGAGAAAATTCGGTATCGCAAGGGCGAATGCAACCTTGGCCCATATGGGAGGTAGTGAAAGGAGGGAAAAGGATTGTACTGTCGAGCCAATATAGACGTAAACGACAATAGCGAAAACGGTATAGAAAACCGTCGCAAATCCTTGTAGCACATATGCTGCCTAACAACCCAGGTTTCTGGTGTAATTATTGCAGCAATACAACTTCAACCCCTAGTTACCTTCATGGCATCTTGTGGTCGTCTCATTTCAGAGATGAGGACGAAAAACCTGTTTGAACTCAATCCTCCGACTGTGCCCGATGTGTCTGATGGACGTACATAAAGTGTCCTAGCATATTTGCGTCATGCATCAAAGAAACATTCAGTACTAGTGACGAACGAACCAGCATATGCGAAAACCTGTCATACTGAGATTAAACATGTTGACTTGTTAATTTAAAAAAAAACTAGACTCACGGGATTTGTAATAGCCAAGAAAGCCTGATTAAAGGTTTGAGGGACCGTTGCTTGTATAATTCTGTCGGGAACTGGATTTGCCCCAGCCCCTATCATACCAACGAGCCCTGCGATCAAGATAGACAGGGCACTCCCCAGTCCGAGCCATGTCAAGTTACTCAGTGTGCGGGGAAGCGACACGCAAAACGACGCGAGTGCAAATATAAGAACAAAGTAAATGGTGCACAAGCCGTTATTGCTTAGCAATGACAACGCTTGCTGGCCCGAGACGAGCTCCGACCCCTTCACATAAGCTTAGACAAACGACAACGTCTCCCTAAAATAAATAAGACGCACGGCAGCAAAAATAGAGAATACCAAGGTACCGAGACTGAGGACTTCTCTCCCAACAGGTCCGAAAATAATTAAGCCTGCATCGCCTATCATGCAGTTGAGGTTCAGAGTAAATGCAGACATCAGTAAGCAGTGTACCCATGCTGTGTACGTCGGGATGATTGAGCTTGAAATCAACGAGAAGTTTCGCGGTGAAGAGCGCGAATACTCCAAGAAATACGATCAGGATTACAGCAGGGACAATCCCTGTAGTCCATTTTCATGAAATCAGTACGTCAAAGGATGCGTAACCGCAAAGCGAACCTACGGTAGCCAACGCGCTCGGCAGAGAAAGCATGCCATTACTGACAATCTCTGCTATCATCAACAGGGACACGAACTTTTGCCAACCAGAAGTTCAGAAAGGCGCTCATCTGCAGCACTTTCAGAAGTAGATTCTCACTTGCCATGGCAATGTTTTGTAGTGAATCTAGCAACGGTCAGCTTGTCGCACAGATTTAAGAAGCGTTGCCCAATATGGTAACATAAACCTGGTGGCCTTCTTCATTTCCAAAAACGTCGTCCTCGCCATTGGTAAGGAAATCTTTGTCGACGTCTGGATCCTCTTTGAGTTCTGCCATGTCCTTCTGGGAAGTCAAGGGTTCGAGGTTCGATATCAAAGTGAGGGGACTATTTGCTTGCTCGCTTGGTAACGCTTCAAGTACTATCAGCTGAGATAACGAAATTTCAGGGCAGCTCTGCACGTGGTCCGAGCAATAAATTCAATCTGGACAAAGAAGCATCAGTGAGAAAAACCGTAGAAATCCCGCCTAAGCTTACCATGTAAATGCTGTGATTCTCACGCACTAGAGGGACCTCAACAATCTCAGACCTATAGTCTGCGTCCCGTGAACCATCATTTTGGCACTTCACGTCCAGATATTCCAATGTGTTTTCAGCATTTTCCTCCGGGATTGGCTCGGGCCTCCATATGATTTGCTCAGATAGTGGACCTCCTTGGTGGATCCGACCAACGAACGCAGTACAAAAATAGAACCCCTATATTTTAGATCAATAATATATCCATATTGGTAAATCAGACAAAAAAAAAACACATTAACCGAGTGTAACCACACATCGCTTAGCTATGTGTGGTGGCCCTTGATTCCTGGTCGACTACCGATCTGCTGAACTTCACACAATCCTGCTCGAACACTTGTGGGAGCTACCTGTCAATATATCACGATGGCACTTAGCATGGCTAGAGTGGTACCAATAAGGAAACGGTTTTGGTTCTTTTTTTTTGCTTGGACGAGCAGGAATTTGCTTACTAAACATCTGCGTTTGTCATACTGTGCATAATCTAGAGAGAGGACAACACAGACATTACAAGTGCATATTTATGTATATATACAATCCGAATGGAGCGCAGAACTCAGCACTGCAAGAATTTGTCGTTATTCATAAACTGAAACAGTTGGAACTTACAGATTCCCTCAAACGTCTCGTATTAAGGACCATTTTGATGGTCTAGAAATATCATGTTCAGCGTCCTGGGATATCCTAAATTATTTAGAAGAATGGTTTATCACATCAAGTGTGAGCTGCGTGTCCATTAATCCGGTTCTATCCGTGTCTCCGACATGGTTCTTTTTTACGATGTAGCACCCGACTAGACTCGAAGAGGTTTTCCAGGTATGCATTCGGAATGGTACTGTGACACCCCGGGGAGTGTGTCGAAGGTGAAGAAGACTTGGCACTAATGAACGTTCCGTCACAAGGAGGCAGCAGGACATCTTGAAATGCCATTCCCGATCTTAGATGATAGCTGCATGGGACGGGTCCCTATCTAATGGAAAAAAAAACCGGGATGATCTATGTCTATATCAAATGTACCAGGATGTCTGGCGCCAGCAGTCTATAGAATTCCAGCCCTCTTGAACGCTGGAACGGGCAATCGTGGGTCTTTCTGTATCCGACAAAAAAGGGATCGCCTGACATGACCTGTGTCACTTTGTAGGTCCTTGGAATAATGTTGGTTTGGTTGGCCCAGACACGAGAGTAAAGCAACCGAAAAAGCAAGCGCTCTCGGAAGGTCGCTGAGAACCCGATTAAGGAGGATACACCGGTGTAGAGCCTGAATACTTAAATTAATGCGCAGCAACCTAAAGCATGTTAACTTCTGGTTGATGCACGAATCTTTTCCGTTAGATACAGGGTGAGCGCAAGGAATCCAAGAAGTTCTTCATCAACATCAATGAGACTAACCGAGTCCGAGATAGCCTGCGGAGCATCACATCCTGCGCCTAGTCCCACGGGCATTCAAGCTACAACCAAAGTTTGGTAGTACCTTCGAAGCTGTTAGTCAAGAAATTTGAGAGCACGCAGAGGGGCACGTGGTCTTTCATGACCTGGTGGTGCTGGCGGAGATCAGATGGGATGTGGGTAAACGTCATTAAGCGATCGGTGCCAGTGCAGCAGTGCCACTCAAGACGCTTAAGAAGCACTCGACCCACACAAACGTCAATCCCCCTCTTTCTCTTGTACCACCACCATGGCCTACTACAATTTTTATCAAAACTCCCAGCCCACCTGGGGCACCCAGCAGTACCAGTTCGTTCCTCCTCCCATCCCACAATACCAACCCCAGCCTTCTTGTGAGTCCTCTCGTACCTGAGAACACATCTGTCAGGCTCATCATCCGAAATTCAAGGGCATGGCAGCGATTACTACCGCGCACACTCTGATAGCTCGGACATGCACGTATTTTCCTACGCGTGCTTCATGTGTACTGACCTCTACGACACAGCTCCCTCTTCGACTATGTTTGGTCCAAAGCTAAAAACATGTTCAGTGGGGCAGGTGTTGGAAGAAGCGAGGCACACCACTGGTGGAAAAGAGTATACGGTGGCCTTGTTAGTCCCACCTATTATCCGTCGTACAATTGCTTATGCTGTCCCACAATAGGTCAATCCTTCCAAGATCCTCCCCCGCGAGATTGGTGCAGCTGCAGGATACGAAGCTATTCGTTGTTGGGAACACCACAAGGCAATATATGTCCAGCCTCTGAGTGCTGACCGTGAAAGGGAGAGAGAGGCCTTGATCGGCCTCGCTGTGGGTGAAGGTACATATTATTTGATGTTTACGCTATGTTTGTTCATCAATTGAATCCGTCAGCTGCAAAACTATGGGCGTACACGCTTCGCCCTCGAGACAAGTATGGAAGGATGGAGGCTTCCGAGGTGGCTGCTGCAACCGCGGGCCGCGTTTTCAGCCAGGTTTGTCCCGTTTCTTACAGCGTATCAAGTCCACTGATTTACTCCTCCTACAGAGCTACGATTATGAATCTCCCTACGAACCATATGAACATCATTCAAGTACGCGTAGACGGTCAATTTCAGGAACGAGACGCGATAATTCCTTGAATTTCTACGATGATAATGGTGTCGCTGATTATCTCGACGCCTACCCTCACCGTGGTCGCAGCCGCAGCCGCAGCCGCAGCCAAACTCGCTATGCCCGTGGGCGCTCTTCCTCTCGTTACCATTCCCCGTCTCCGGTGTCGTTTAGTCGCCGCTCGGTTTCTCCGGTGGTATACGCGGGCACGACTTCGCCGGTAGTCAACTATCAAGCTACATACGACCCAGTCCTCGGACCTGGAATTCCTGGGACCTACTATCCATCCGCGTCTTCATACTATAGCTCGTCTTCGACCGGGTATCCATATCAGCAAGCATCGCCAACGGCTGGGTATACGGTTGTAGGCGGGTCACCGTACGCGTATGCTGGATCGAGCGTTGGTCTACCCCCGCCTCCCACGGGGCAATATCTTGGAGCCCCCGATACATATCAACGTCATCGCACCCGTAGCGCAGGAGCTTACGGCGCTAGAAGACCTAGCTTCGGGTACTGAGCGTCACATCATTTACGCTCGCATGCAATATAACCTGGAAGTGTACCTATACGCTGCTTTTGCCTGTCAGCCTTACTTTAAGTTATGTATCGATCGTTGTGGCTTAACTAACTTAAGAATGTAATTTTGTAGCATCATCCATGTTTCCCTCCATGTTTCCCTTTCTGTCCGACTGTTATTTGATCGCGTTGTACATGTATACCAGAATTATCTGGCAATCGCATACAATTTTTTGTTCTCACTGATGGTTGATCTGACCATTCAGATCAACCATTTGGATGAAGTGGGATGCTGGACGCAAAACTAATCTTGTACAGCACATAGCTTTTAACTATTATAAAATAACTTTTTTGACCATGATATGATGGCGAGTTAACTAACAGGTAAATTTCGAGAGGAGTAATTCAACGGCATATAGGAGGAGAGTTCGAGGATTGAGTTTGATTCAGAAAGCAGGTGACAGGGACCAGACCCAAAGTGGACACACGGCTCCATGTGTATGATACACCAGCGCTGGTACCTATTCTTGAGTACCTAGCCTAGGTCTAACTGATCAATCTTAATATTTTTTTCAGAGACAAAAGAAATCAGAAGAGATAAAATTGCTACAAGGTATAATATCAGTGGCTTGTTTGGCTGCTGTACTTTATCGTTGTCTTGAATAAAGGTGCAATATACAAACGGCGATTATCTCCAAGCTTACGTCATACTGAGCAGGTAACATGAGGGGAACGACTTATATGACACAGGAGAAGCAGGTTCTACTTGATCATAGCGACGTTCGGCATAACTGTCCCTCCAGAGCCGCTAGTTGGGGCAGCACTGCATCTTGTGAGTATTGACTACATACTTCTAGTCAACAGCCGATTACTTGTCTTTCGTGGATGTGGTTTAGAAGCAACCCTTTCGAAGACAGCGTGTCACCTTGATGATGATATTCGCAGATGTTATTTGGCACTTATTCACGTGCTTGACAGCCATAGAAAGCATTGTCTCGATGAGTTAGCAGGTTAAGATTGATAGAAGAATTGCCATGTCTCACGAGAAAGATGGCGTCCAAATCGGAGTTACCATGCTTCGCCATCTGTCCATTGGCTCGGGGGTAAAGTTGGGTGGGAGGATCATGTCAAAATTTGAAATGTTACAAAAGGTAGCTATTACCAGCTTCAAGAAGGCTCCGAGTCTTCCGGTAAAAAAATATATCGCCGTCTTTTGGATAATCTCGGAAATTCATGGGAGTTCGATGATTGCGATCAAGATAGATGCTGGATACCGCAGTATTTGCCTTCTGTGAGTCTAGCCTTATCAAGCTTTCATGGGAACGGTTTTTAAGCAGTCGGTGATATTCAAATGTTCTTCCACAGAGGGAAAAACATTGATTACAGATTTGAAATCTACTTCAAGGAATATCAAAGTTTCGTACTCCAAAGAATGGTGGAAACTCTGCCTTCACCGCACAACGGACAACAGGAGGTCAACCAAACCCGAAGGAATAGCGTTAACAGCGCGAACACTGTTGTCGAGTGCTATAATCGCCACCGAAAGGGCCATTACAAATTGGACTGGAGGGACAGATGCCCCAACACCGAGGACTCAATAACCAAGGGAGCAGAACCTAGACGAAACAATCTGAAAGCAGTGCATCTACTATAGCACACCAAGAAGATTTTGCATTCACCTCCACAGGAATCATACCAAATAAGGCTGATACAATCATAGACTCTGGAGCGATGGCACACTTCTGCCCAGACCGATCCAAATCTATCACCTTCTCCGACATCCCTGTCCGAGATGTATGGACTGTCAATGGGTCAACGACTTGTTACATCGGACATTGGTATGAAGCGTGAAGAGAAAAAAGCAAACTGGAGCTCGCCCGGGATGGAGGGACCACGTTATGCTAGAAGGTTGTCGTATCGGTCAAATTGATTAAGTGTGCAGTGCGTTGATCAGTTCCTCAGATTTCAATCTCTGGAGGCAATGTGGAACGCGAGAGGAGTCGTCGATTGCCTGTATCTCAAACTCTGACTACTCTAGAATTTACACAGACTACACAAAATAGCTGGATCATAATAGGGTATGACTTAAGCTAATGCAATAATACATCCCTCACCCAAGGACCCTTCGGGCTTTCTTTATCCTTATCCCAATATCGGGATACTTTGCCATTCGGGGGACCCAAATATACGGTGGCGATTGTGTCAATGTCGATATAGAAAATTTGCCTCCTTTATAAGCCTATTCCGCCTTTCGTCCCCTCACTGCGCCTGACCTGCGCACTGTGTTCCCTCCAGCACCTGTAATATGTCGCACCCCAATCCTTTGGCGCAAGCTGGAAGACAGAGCAGTCAGCCTTCCAGGGCGCGAGACCTTTGGGAAACTCGACGATGACAGGGCTGTTCTAGAGGAACAGTGGGGATGGGAGGGCTTGATGCTCGAGGGAGGTCTTAGCCATAATTATAATGACATGGGAGACTGACGACTGGACATCGTTTTCCACAATCACGAGACTTTGGGGGATATTTCTGAGAGTCTGGACGAGTCTGAAATTTATTTCATATGGTAAGCAATTTGACTATTCTCTGACCTTCTGATACAAACAGACAATATGCCATGTTGATACCCAAATTCAGACAACCCCCCTGTATACATCATATTTTGTTTGATAGAGATGTTATAGTACTGATGCTATGAGTAAGCTATCAGATTGAAATAGCACTACCGATACCACAACTGAAAAGCTATACTGTGGCTCAGTTGAAGGGTAGAAACACAACTGAATATTAACTAGTGTCTATAACAGATAGCTACTGTACATATGATGAAAGCAAATGTCGCATGTACAAGGATGAGTATCAGTGAAGCACACTGTAAATTTGGTCATATTGCTTATGCAGCTATATGGTATGCAGTAACACAGACACAGAACCTGATCACTGGCATTGATCTTGACCCCAACTCTAAACCTGAATTCTGTGAGCCATGTGCCAAAGCTAAGTCAAGCCAGGCAGCCATTCCAAAGGAGTCACAGACTCATGCCACCAGGTACAGTGAGCAAGTCCACTGGGACTTGTGGGGACCAGCATCAGTAAAAAGCCTTAATGGCAATTACTATGTCACTGCCCACATTGATGACACTACCTATGAAAACAAACTCTATTTCCAAAAAAAAAAATGAGATGTACAACTCTTACAAATGGGATGAAGCATTCATTGAAACTCAAAGTGGTAATTGCATAAAGTTTTCATGCTCTGACTGAGGGGGAGAATTCCTATCAAAGGAGTCAACTCAACACCAAGATGATAAGGGAACCATCTGAGAACTTACAGTCCCTGACTCTCCACAACAGAACAGCACCTCTGAGTGTGGAATGTGTACCTGAGCAGAATGTGCCTGAGCCCTCCTGCTTGCATCAGACCTACCCCAATTTCTATGGGAAGAGGCTATAAAACATACTACATGGCTCCAAAATAGAACCCCAGCACATGTGCTCAATGGCAAAACACCTTATGAATCAATAAACAATAAGAAACCACACCTTGCTGGTATCCATGAATTTGGTGTTGCAGCTTATGTCAAAGACCTCAAGACTGGGAAACTTGATGCCTGTGCCCAAGTGGGACACTTTGTTGGCTATGACTCAGAGTCCAAGGGGTACCATATATACTGGCCCCACAAGAGATCAGTAACAGTTGAATGTAATGCTATCTTCAACAATAACAATGTGCTCACCACCTGTTGTGGTATTTATTGGAGGTGCATATAGTCACCCCCCTAAAGATATCAGGACAGGCGCTTAAGTGCCAGACAGGAGGGAGGGCTAAATTCCACAAGTCAATCTCATTCACTTGATTTCAATTTGTGGCGCATATTTTCTTATTGTTTTCAATGAGCCTATGTGTAAGGGCAACCCTCCTAGCGCGCGTAGGTATCTAGTAGAGGGGAAATCCAAAGAGATATATATATGCAAGAAAGTACAGTAAGGAAAGCTCACCTAGTAGAGGGGAAATCCAAAGAGAAAAGTCTGGGGATCCCCACTACTAGTGAAAAAACTATATACGACTACCTAATGCCCAACCAGGGGCACTCCTATGCGCTGTCAACCCTGCCCGACTTCTATCCCCATAAGGCGCTTCGACCCTGATGAAAGTCGGATGTCAGGCCGAGTGTTTGGATCAGGTATTCAGGCCATACCCCGAGGTTGGTTGAGGTCTCGGATGGTCTGTGTCAGGGGACAACCTATTTTCACCCGGCCCTCCATCTCCAAGGCCCCTACACATGCAAAGCACAAGTCCAAGGCATGGGAACCTTGGTCCGAAGCCTCGGGTTCTTGACCCGAAGGCTCCAAACACGAACACGAAGTCTTGGGCCTCTAGTCCGAAACCTCGGACCACCCGAGACCTCAGCCAACCTCGGGGTGGAACTCGAATAGTTGATCCGAACCTTCGGCCTAACATCCGACCTTCGTCAGGGTCGAAGTGCCTTATGGGGATAGAAGTCGGGCAGGGTTGACAGCGCGTAGGAGCGCCCCTGGTTGGGCGTTAGATAGTCATATATAGTTTTTTCACTAGTAGCGGGGACCCCTAGACTTTTCTCTTTGGATTTCCCCTCTACTAGGTGAGAGTTCCTTCACTGTATATTCTTATACATATATATATCTCTTTGGATTTCCCCTCTACTAGGTACCTACGGGCGCTAGGAGGGTTGCCCTTACAGTCTGAGGTTTCGGACTAGAAGCCCAAGACATCGGATTCATATTTGGAGGCTTCGGGTCAAGGGCCCGAGACTTTGGACCAAGGTTCCCGTGCCTCAGACTTGTGCTTTGCATGTGTAAGGGCCTTAGAGGTGTAGGATTTGGTGAAAACGGGTTGTCCCCTGACACTATGGATGAATTTTCAGGAGATAAGTCTTTCTCTTTAGTTAGATACATATTAATAGTTCCTGGTCAGGGATGACTGGAAACTGTATAGTAGCGTGGGTAAGTGCAGGTGAACCCCTCGGTGCTTTGTATGTGAGTCTGACTGTTTAGTTTTTAACTTGAGTAACTAATTCTTTTGGTAAATAATTCTGTCTACAGGTAGTTACTGAATATTAGTGCTTTGTATCACTGAGGTGATAATTCTGTCTATAGCTTAAAATTTTTATTTCCTTTCACTGCAACTCCACCCAATTTACACAACACCACCACCAACATCACCACTATTCCCAGTGATTCTCTAGCTGAGGGGGAGAGGGACAAGATCAACCAGAGCCCCTCAATGATGCCAAATCAGAACTCTCAAATGTTGACCAACCTGTGCCTGAAGCAGAAAGATATCATGTGCCAGATGATAATCAACAAACATCTGACATTTTCACATCTAATCAGGAGTTAGAAGATGGCCCACCAGAAACACATGCAGAAGAAGAAGATCCATCTCCACTACTAGGTCAAGGCCATCATGTCCAAAAGAAGCCACCTGGGGCATACAAATGCATGGGAGAACAAAAACCACCCTCACTACAAACCTTGCCCATTTTGACTTGAAAGATAGAGGACAGCCTGCTGAATTCCCAGAAGATGAGGATGACATGGCAGGTGACTTCCCACTAGATTTCACACTACTTGGAGCTATGGGAGGCAGACACAGTCACGTATCTGGTCAATCTCTGGATCTCCAGATCTCTTTCGACCTCTAGACCACTGGGTTCATCTGGAAACCCTTGTTATTCTTTCTATTCTTGTTCCCCCTCATCATCCCATTTGACCCCCCATTTCTATGTTATGGAAATATTTCTTGATAGCTATGAAATGTGTTTCACTTATATTAGTTATCCCAAACCTGATCCCCAAGACCCTTAGTACACAAACCCAAAACCCTCTTGTATATTCCTCAGTTCTGATATCAAGTTAATATACCCCATTCTCTCTCACTCTTCTCACTCTCTCTCTATGCTACGACCCTGTTGTTATTCTTAGAGCAACCCGAAACAAACCTTGTTATTGTAATTAGTCAATTAGTTAGAGGCCAACGTTTGATCCGCGGATCCGCTGTTGGTACTTAAGCGGATCCCAAGGAACGCGACCCCTCAGTGCTTGGAGACACTGAGGTGGTGAGCGCAATTACCCTTCATTGTCCTATTGCTTTAACTAACTACCTAAGTAGGAACTTACTTGTACTACAGGTAGCTAGATAATTATCTCAGTGCTTGGAGACACTGAGGTGGAACTTACTTGTACTACAGTTCTCTCTATTTTATCGCGTCCCTCCGCCAAATATCACAACAGACCCGTGATGAGCCCTGGCTTATCCAGACCCTTCAGATACTCGGACCTCCAAAATACAGGGACAGAACACTGAGTCGGTGCAACATATAAGTTGAAGCCAAGTCCCTCTGACCTGGCTGGAAGTCCACTGGAACCTCTGGAACCCTGATATATGCTAAGTGACACATCCCAGAAATATCATCATCGTTCCTGGATTGTCATTTATTATCAGTAACAACCCACCATTTAACAGTATATCAGAATTACCAGACTCAGTAGTTCAAAAATGGTCATTACTTGATCAACCACCTGAAACCTGCCCTTATGGGCAACCCCCATGGTCCTGGCTCGTAGAGCTAGAAGCATGTGCCCGACCATGAATCCCCCCTCTTTTGTCATCATTACCTACATCCAGCAGAAGGTTCTCAACAATCAACAATTTCATGGTCAAAAGAAAACCAAATGCCCAGACCCCCAGCTAATGATCCTAACTCTAACTCTGACCCTGACCCTGACCCTGATCAAGTGTCTGATGATGCATCAAATCCCAACAACTAACCTGGAACCAACCCCATCCCATCCCTGGAACCTGAAGAAGAAGAAAATGTAGCCAAACAGCTGTCCAAGGCCATCGCCAAACTCACTGATTCTATGAATTCTGGCAAAGATGATGGCCCCAAGACAAAGATCCAGGAACTGGATTTGTTTGATGGATCCGACCCAAAAAAACTATGTGGGTTCCTCCTCCAATGTAAATTGAATTTCTGTGCTAAACCAAAGGCATTTGCATCTGATCAGGCTAAGGTCACCTATGCCCTATCGTTCCTGAAAGACACAGCTCTCGATTACTTCGAGCTGTACCTGACCAACGACACGGCAAATGAGCCCTCAGGCTCTCAGATTATCATGGATTCATTGATGAACTGATGATTAATTTCGACCCCTATGATGCAGTTGCAGATGCCAAAGTTGAACTAGAACAGATTGTCATGAAGGAAAGTCATAAGGCATTGAAATTCTTCATTGAATTTTACTGGCTCTCTTTGCTCCTTGACTACAACAACCAGGTGCTGCTCTGGAAGTCCTACCTGGCCCTTCTGAAGTGCATCAAGGACAAAATGGTGCATTTCAACAAACTGGCAACATTAGATGGACTATGGGACCTTATACGAAAAATTGATCAGCATTACTGGGAATGCAAGTCAGAAATCTCCAGGGAGCAAGGCCAAGCTCCTAAAACTGAGGCTAAGAATGAGAAGCCATGAAGCAATTCCAAGCAGAAGGCCACTAACAACACCCCAGTATCCAAAGACAAGGATAAGGGAATGGCCAACCCGAACCTGGCACAGTCCAAGAAACTGGACCTCACAGATAAGCTCAGAAAAGACAGCAAGCTCACTCAACAGGAATGGCAATGGCACCTTGACAACCAATTCTGTCTGTTGTGTGGCAAGAGTGGCCATATGGTTTGTGAATGCCTGAAATCAACTAAAGCACAGGCAGCCAAGGTTGAAGCCACTATCTCTGAAGTCAAGGCCAACTCTCCATCCACGACCTCTGGGACAAAAAATTAGTTCGCAACCCTCCAGTCTGTGCATGTCCTCAGGGTTGCATTGACCCAGTATGTGCTTCCATGGACATTAGACTCAATGCTTCCACTCTTTCTAGTAGTTCATCATTGACAGTTACTTTATTTTCTGATTTCATAGATAATGTTCTGATCAAGGCATTAGTAGATTCTGGCTCCATGCATTGTTTTATTGAATGTACCTTTGTCCATAGATACAACATACCTACCGGACCTATTTCCCCTCCGATCCCTTTGAAACTTTTTGATGGTAGTACAAATTCTTTCATTTCTGAATCTGTTGAGCTTCTGATCCACCTTTCTCCACATAACTCTTTTTCTGTAGTATTTTATGTATTGTCATTAGACCCCTCCTATTTGGTGGTACTTGGACATAACTGGCTCGCCCACCACAATCTGTTGATTGATTGGGTATTGGGCAGTATTACATTCTGGACCACCTCTCCTGGAAACCTGGTGACACCTCTGCTGGCTAGCACCCAAGCCACTAAGGCTCCAGACCTGCTACCAGAATCTGACACCCCTTCGAAGCTTGAAGCCCCCCAGATTGCCCTGATAAATGCAGCAGCATTCGTGTGTGCCTGCAAATTAGAAGGGCTCTTCGACCTTTCAGCTTAATCTGGTATCCCTGGAAATATCTGGATGATCCACATCCGCCTTTGACACCTTCGATCTGGTCAACCTTGAAGGCATTCTGGAAGACTACCACAACTTTGTTGACATCTTCAGCGAGGCAAAAGCCTCCACTGTAGCACCTCATCATCCCTACAACCTCCAAATCATCCTTGAGGACAGGGCCGAACCACCCCAACCTCCTATCTACCTGCTCTCGACCTCCAAGGTGGAAACACTTAAAGAGTTTCTCGATGAGCATTTGAACATGGGTTTTATTTGACCTTCTAGGTCTTTGCACAGTGCACTGATCCTCTTTTAAAAAAGATAGATGGCTCACTCTGGCTGTGTGTAGACTTCAGAGCATTGAATACAGTCACAAAAAAAGATTGTTTCCTGCTTCCACTGATATCCAACTTGCTGGACACACCCCAGAAAGCCCACATATATTCAAAAATAGACCTCCAGCATGCATACCATTTAGTCCAGATAGCTGAAGGAGATGAATGGAAGGTGGCATTCAAGACCTGGTACGGGTCCTTCAAGTGGCTTGTCATGCCTTTTGGCCTCACCAATTCACCGGTGGCTTTCCAAAAATTCATGAACGACATCCTAGGAGACCTCCTTGATAAATGTGTTGTAGTCTATCTGGACAACATCCTGGTCTACTCCAATAACCTCCAAGAGCACAAGCATTACATCTAGGAAATCCTGAAATGACTCTGGAAACACGGTCTCTATGCAAAAGCAAACAAAAGCAAATGGAACTTGGAATCTGTGGAATTCCTTGGTTACATCATGAAGAAAGATGGCCTCTCCATTGCCAACGATAGAATCAAAGTGATTCAGGACTGGCTGGAACCCAGGAAAGTACAAGACATCCAATCCTTCTTGGGATTTGCCAACTTTTATTGCTGTTTCATTTTTAACTACTCAGAAATCACCATACCCCTAACCTGGCTCACCCAGAAGAGCACAATGTGGAACTTCACTGAAGATTGTCACTCCACATTCAACCTCCTGAAAAAAGCTTTCACATGTGCCCCAATCCTCACACACTGGATCCCTGATAGAGCAATGATTGTGGAACCAACATGTCTGACTACACTTGCCACCATACTCTCAACATTCACAAAGGACGGCAAACTTCACCCGGTTGCTTTCCACTCCCAGACCTTCACCGGCCCAGAACTCAACTATGATGTTCATGATAAGGAACTCATGGCCATCTTTGAGGCTTTCAAATGTTGGTGACATTACCTAGAGGGCTCTGGAACACCTATTGACATTGTCACCGACCACAAGAACTTAGAATATTTTGTGACTATGAAACTACTCACCTGGTTTGTCACCAGGTGGTCTGAATATCTCTCACAGTTCAACCTCATCATACACTTCTGTCCCGGAAAACTCGGAACCAAGCTAGACACATTAACTAGATGATGGGATGTCTACCCCAAAGAGGGAGGTAGTGATTATAGTATCATCAATCCACAGAACCTGAGACCTATATTCACTAACCAACAACTCTCTGAGTCCCTCAGGGCTAGCACACTGCTTGTCCCAGTCCTCCAAGCAAGCATCCTCATGGATTCAGAACAGCTACACTCTGACATCCAGATGAACCTAGCCTCTGACCTGACAGCGCAAAAGCATCTCAGAGATACATCTGACCCTCAATGGATGCACCCTGATGACGGACTCTTATGCCTTGACAGCTGCATTTACATTCCAGATGCAGCCAACCAATATATTTGGGTACTACAGTACAAGCACAATCACCCACTCTCTGCCACTTTGGCCAAAACAAAACACTGGAACTCATCTGGAAAGACTATGATCCTCAGTCACCGAATTCTGCAAAACCTGCACCATGTGTATGTGATCCAAGTCCCAACACCATTGCCCATATGGCCTTCTTAAGCAACTCCTGATCCTCAAGAGGCCCTGGAATTCCATCTTGATGGCTTTCATTGAACAACTGCTGAAATCCTCCAGATATACAGTGACTCACAAAACTGAGTCAATGTTTGGTGCTTTTGGACTTTTCATTGAATAGCTTTGAATGTAAAACATATATGAAAAAGGTGTTGGTGTATCAAAGAAAGAATCTGATCAGGGCTATGCAACCATTAAAAATTATGTAATTCCATGTTGTCACATTTGTAGGGAGTTTAGGATAAATAAAATTTGTGACAACTAATTTCCTATTAATTCCACCTCAGTGTAAACAAGCACTGATATATGTAGCTACCTAATTGCCTATTAGTTTCTACATTGCTTTTATTAGTTAAGAAGAAAGAAATGATCAATAGGAATTGGGACTCACCACCTCAGTGTAAACAAGCACTGAGGTGTTTGTCCCCTGGTTTCTGACTATATATGCTGTTGGCTGATTAGCCTCATGTCTTTATCATGAGTTCAGCCACATGGCCTTGCTACTAATATTATTCACTTTGTTGAGTGTACCATGGATTGACTGCACCATGCTTGTGATCCATAGGCATGCATGTGGTTTGCCCCTATGGGCCTATGTCAACACTCTCCCTCAATCTGTGTGCAGACCAAGGAGGTCACATAGCATCTTGAAGGGTTTGACTTGCAGGGCCTTTGTGAATATCTTGGCTGCCATTTCATGCATCCGACAGTAGTGTACTTTTATAGCCTTGTTCATAATAGCTTCATGAATGAAATGGTACTGGATGTCTATATGTTTTGTTCTTGCATGATACCAGTCATCCTTAGCAACAGCAATAGCTGATTGGTTGTTGCAGTAGATCAGCATTGGTAGCTGCAGGTGCATAAGTATCTCACCTAGGAACATTTGGATCCATAGGGCTTCTTTGGCTGCATGCATCATAGTTACATACTCAGACTCTGTTGTTGACAACAATACAAGGGTTTGCTTCCTCGAGTTCCAGGAGATGGCCCCTCCTCCTATGCAAAAGGTGTATCCAGAGATGGTGTGCCTGTGCTCTTGTGAGTTGTCATCTGCATTGCTGTATCCCATAATGATTGAACCCTGTTGCCTTCCTGCCTTCCCTCTTCCTCCCACAATAGCGCTCTTGATTGCCCAATGGTAAGCTTTACCTTTTGGGTTCCTTTCAAGTACCTGATTATTTGCTTTACTGCCTCCCAGTGAGCTTGTCCGGGGTTGGACATGAAGTGGGTGAGGTATGACACTGCATAAGCAATGTCCGGTCTGGTCCCTACCACTGCGTACATGAGGGATCCTATACCTCCTTGTATGGTATGCATCTCATCTCATTCATTTCTTTTTCTGTGGTTGGGGATTAGAGTGTATTAGTTATCAATAATTATTAGCTTCGGTATATTCCATAAATGCTAAAAAATATCAAGTGACCATGTGCAAATTTTAGCTGTGCACAGTCACATCCTGTCACAATGATGCTCCATTTACCCAGTATCATGGGAATAGTTATCTTAGCGCACTTATATTTTAAGAAAGGTATAAAATTTTTTTTATTGAACTCTAATTATTATGAGTAACACTCTAATGAGTAGCCAGGATGAATCATTTTTTGTGATGGTCCACGGGCATGACAGGCAGGACAAAACAAACAGTGGTTGTTGTCACATGGTATTGTGGGAATAGTTATCTCTTAGAAAATTTTTTTATTGAACTCTAATTATGAGTAACTACTGATGAGTAGTCAGAATTTTTTTTTTTTGTGGCGGTCCACAGGCATGACAGGCAGGACAAAGCGAGGGTGGTTGTCATGGGGTGTCATGGGAATAGTTATCTCTTAGCGTGCTTATATTATAAGAAAGGTAATAAATTTTATCAGACTCTAATAATTATGAGTAACTAATACACTCTATTGGGATTTAGTGAGATTATGGCCAGGTGATATGGGGGTGGCAAGTGGTTTGGTATCTTTGAGGTCAAAGTGCTGCACAATTTTTTGTATGCATGTGCCTTGAGAAAATGTAATGGTCCTGTTCTTTTGGTCTTGTTCTATCTCAATGTTGAGCAACCACTGAATATTTTCCATGTCTTTAATCCCATAGCATGAGAATAGCTTGTGCTTGAAACATTGTATCACTCTTGGTGACTTACCTGCAATAATTATATCATCCACATCTATGGCCAGAACAGTGGCATCTGCATCGAAGTGCGTGAACACAGCATGCTCCACCTTGCATCACATGAATCCGGCTTTGTGAAGGGGATCAGTAAGATCTTTGTACCATTCTTTCCTGGATTGATGCAGTCTGCATATCACATGTTTCAGACAAATTACCTTGTCCTCCTGCCCAGGTGCTTCGAATCCTTTTGGCTGGCACATGTAGATGTTCTCCTTGAGTGTGGCATTCAGGTATGTGGCATCTACATCTGTTTGCTCCAGCTCCCAATTGTTGCAGGCCACTATAGCTGTGATGATCCGTATTGCCATTAATTTGCCCATTGGAGAAAAGGTCTTGTTGAAGTTGACACCCTCCTGTTGAGTGAAGCTTTGGGCAACCAATCTGGCTTTCTGAGAGCATACCTGCCTTTCCTTACCTAATTTGTAGCACAGGAGGATTCTGCTGCCTACAATATTGGCATTTGGTGGTGTGGTAACCAGCTCACTGGTGTCTAATCTCTTATGGATGTCCAGCTTGGCCTGGATTGACTTCTCCCATTCTACCCAGTTGGCTTGTTTATTAGTGGCTTCCACTGAAGGGGGGTTGATGATGTGGTGGGAAATTGAAGCCATAGAGAGGTATGCCTCTTCGTCTGGGTCTTCAGCTCCAAGGAGATTTGCTGATTTGTTGAGGTTTTTAATCCTCTTGCTTTGGCCTGGTTCTGTTGGGTTGGGGTCAGGCATAGCGTTCAGTCTCTCACCTTTTGGGGCTTGAGCATTTTCTTGTGGGTGTTTGAGGTTGCACACAATTTTTTCTTGAAGTGTTTCTCATGGTTTGATGCTCTTGTTCTGTGCAACTGGTGGATTGATTTGTGGATTTGGTGGGTTCTGAAGCATTTTCTACTTGCTAGATTGATCTGTGGGGTTAGTAGTATTCTCCCCTGCAAGTGGAATAGGGTTCAGAACTGTTAGTCAAGAGAAGGTGATGTTTCTCTTGACAGATATCTGCTGACTATTTGCATAGATGTGGTGACCTTTGCTTTGGCTGCTATATCTTACCCACCTGCCTTCCGTAGCCTTAGCATTGAGCTTGCCAGCATTGGTTTTCAGGACAAAGATGCATGCACCCCAGTTGGGTAAGTCAGTTAGGTTGGGTTTAGAGCCAAACATCTTTTGGTACAAGGTTTGGCCTTTCAAGGCCCTCATAGATGTTCTGTTTTTCAACCATACAGCATGGTGGATTGTCTCTGGCCATAGGTCTTTCGGAAGCTGTGTGGCAAGCAACATTGCTCATGTGTGTTCCAGCAAGGTTTGGTTCAGTCACTCGGCAACACCGTTTTCTTCAGATGTATCGTGCACTGTGAATTGTTGGAGCATTCCACAAGTTTCAAGGTAGCTGCTAAACTCTTTAGAGGAGTATTTGCCTCCCTGGATTGAAGAATCTTAATCTTCTTGTCATGCTGCATGTTTAGCCATGCTTTGAATTCCTTATACTTATCAAAAGCCTCAGATTTTTGGCTGATACAGTATACAATCATCCAGTGAGTGTAGTTACTTGTGAAGCTGATGTGATAGCATTTGCCATTGTAGCTCTGTGGGGTGGCCGGTCCCCAGATATCAGAATGTACCTTGTCTCCCAGAGCCTGAGCGACAAAATCAGTTCTTTCCTTTGGGATCAGTCTTCTAGTAGATTTTGCCTTCACACAAACTATGCAAAATGAAGGTTTGGATTTGCCATCCCAGCTTAGGCCAAGTATTGTGCTCCTCTCAATCAGTTCCTTGATTGCCCTGGGCAAGATGTGGCCCATCTTGTGGTGCAGTTGGTCTAGTGAGTAGGGTTTTGTGACAGTGACCCCAATTGCGTTAGCAATGTCTGACTTGTCAATCCTATAGAGCCTATAGAATTGTGGTATCTGGCTGATGGTGCGACTGTTGGGATCTTTAATGTGACATGTCTTTCCTTTCAATGTGATGGTGAATCTGGTGGCATCACATTTTCCTAGCAAGACCAGCATGTATCCTAGCTCCAGGCAATATAGCACATCTTTTAAGGTAACTGATGTGGTGCAATCACCGGTAGGAATGTCTATCGTCATGCATCTGATGCTGGTCATGATGAAGATGGTCTTATCGGCTACCTTCACCAATCTGGGCTCAATGGGTGTTAGCTCAGAGAATCTGCTCTTATTGGGGGACATGTGTGGAGATGCACCCAAATCAAAGATTGTTGTTTGGCTTGTGTTCGAGATAAAAGCGGTGGTTTTACTGAGTAGGGTTGATGTGAACACATAGTCATCCTGGGGTTGAGATATGTGTGCATCTCCCCCTTGTTTCTTCATCCCATTTCCCTTCTTAGATTTATTTGGGCATTTAGAGCTGATATGCCCCTTTCTTTTGCAGGTCCAGCATTTGGTGTCAGAGTTGGCTTTTGCAGACATCAGGTTTTGCCCCCTTCACCTCTTTCCCTTGCCTTCGCTGCCCTTTGCTGTCATGGTGCTTTTGGCCTCTTTGGATTGTGCATCCTTAATCTGGAGTCTGTCAGATTCCTTTAAGACAGTCTCCATGACGATCCTGGGAGGCAGGGTGGTAGGGGCTACATGACTTTGCAAGGAGATGGTATTGATGAGCAGTTGGTAGGATTTTGGTAAGGATCCTAATATTATTGCTGTGAAATTGGATTTGCTGATATTTTCACCCATCCCCTTCAGTTTCTTGTATGTTGCGTTTAGCATGTGAACGTGTTCCTTCACATTGGCATTGTCAAGGCACTTGAGCATGTATAACTTGCACCATAAGTCAATCATGACTGTTAGTACCCTGCTCTTGTGTTTTTGGCACAGAGCATCCCAGATTCCCTTTCTGGTGGCTAGGCCTTGAATATTGATGGTGAGACTTTCAGGGATTGTGGTCAGTATCTGTGTCACGATCACAATTTGGGCATTACATTCACATCGTCCTCGTTCCGAACAATTCCTTCCAAAGCATTTCGTCCAAAGTCTGAAGCAACATGCCCACATTCCCATCAATTTTATCCAACAACTCTTTTATCTATCATTTCGACTCAAACACTCCATCTAGTGAAACAATCCCTGTGAAACAATCATTGGTCAGGTCCAATCATATTCTTTTTTTAGAAAAGAACCACCCTGACTATCCCCATCACTATCCCCATCTTTCACCATAAAATTATTGATTGAGTTATTCATATTCACTCAAAGCTTGCAATGACATGCCATATCATCAGACTTAATGATATGAATGTTCTAGACTCTCATAATGACTCTCCGAAAGATTTGGGCCTGGCTATCTGTGCCCGAAGAGCCATGCGGTTCGGAAACATGTTTCAGGAGTTGGTAATACTCTATTATCCTTTTCTTCATTCACAATTTTCCTTCCATCATTGTTCTTTGTTTTCTATGGCCTTTAATTAGTATACATGTACCTTGGCTATTTTCTGATCCTCACGGACTCATTCCCATTCGCTCTCTCTTCCGAATCCTTTGGTATATAGCCAAACAATCCACATGCATGTTCCCTAGTTCAATTATCGTATGTCAACTTGATTCTTCTACTCATACTTTCCAACTCATCCCCAACTCACCTTCAACAACAACTTTATATTTTTTGAGTAAGCACTCCAATTCCATTTTGATTAGTTAAAACCACTTCAAGGAATGTAAGATCATTGGCTGTGATCGACATGGACTGCCAAGTTCATTCGATCTAAGAGATAGAGTTCTTTCGGAACCTCTATCTCTTCGGAACTATGCACTTCATTCGCAGACGTTCCGAAAGCCATTCACTTTTACTGTAGGATTTCTATTCACTTTCCAAAACCATTCTGTTATCATTAGGAATATTTCCGAACAGATTCACTAACCCAACCTTCATCTATATGTTTTATCACTGAAATTTGGATTCTGACAATCTGCACCTTGATTGTCGCTTCACACTGATTGAAAATATCCCATTTTCTTCAAGTTTTTCTAGGTCTTCTACTTCTTGGTTAGAGAGTATGTGACTGTCAGAGAACATGGGGATGGGGTTCGGTCAGTGCATCATCCCTTCGATGTGCATTTGAACCCTCTTATTAGACATTGATGTCATCAGCATTTGTTGCTTCCAAGTCACCCAGTTTGTCCTGTCAGAGGCAAGTCATGGAATGGAGAATGACTTCATCTTTCCAATGGATTGGACTAGTGTGTCCTCCATGGCTGCTAATGCTCTGGCAGGGCCCATAACCTGTTGTTGTACTTGTAGGGAGTTTAGGATAAATAAAATTTGTGACAACTAATTGCCTATTAATTTCACCTCAGTGTAGACAAGCACTGATATATGTAGCTACCTAATTGCCTATTAGTTTCTACATTGCTTTTATTAGTTAAGAAGAAAGAAATGATCAATAGGAATTGGGACTCACCACCTCAGTGTAAACAAGCACTGAGGTGTTTGTTCCCTGGTTTCTGACTATATATGTGGTTGGCTGATCAGCCTCATGTCTTTATCATGAATTCAGCCACATGGCCTTGCTACTAATATTATTCACTTTGTTGACTGCACCACAGATTGCCCGTGCCATGCTTGTGATCCATAGGTGGCCATGCAGTTTGCTCCCATGGGCCTATATCAACATTCCAATCAGGGGTGATGAAGATATGGGCAATTCAAATCAAGGGCCCATTGACTCAGTTTTGTAAGATGGTATCAGAACAATCAGAATCCAATGCTCCATCCATCATGTAACATGCAACCCTTGATAGATGGTTACTATGGTAACCTTATCTTTCATGAGAACTCAAATTAAGGTATTTAATCCCCTCCAACATGTCCAGAACTTCACTACACTCCAATGCACCCCACTTCCCCTGCTCAAAATGAAAACATCCTCTCCTTGGCCTCTCATGGTCATTCCACTTGCACTATTGCCTCAGGACTTGGGCCCAGCCAGTCCACAGTATCCAGGACTCCCAGAACGCTCAACCAGCCCTGCTCCTCTGGAGGTTGTCCCCCCAAGCTTTCCTCTAGAGATCAACATGCTATTTTATCACAAATTGCTACTGGCAGAGCTGCCAATGCTACTCAGGTCACCAAACACATCAATACAATTATCCCCCACCCAGTCTCTTCAGAAACAGTCAAAATAGTTCTCAGGAAACATTCATTCAAGGCTGTGGTGAAGAAGAAAAAGCCATTCCTCAGTGCAAGGCATAGATGGCTGAGGTTGGCCTTTGCTTTGAAGCACAGAGAGCGGACTGTAGAGGACTGGAAGAGGGTCATTTGGTCAGATGAGACCAAAATCAACAGGTTTGGGTCAGATGGGAGGCAGTGGGTCTGGAAACAGAAGGGGGAGGGGTTGATTGAGAGAGAGGTGCAGGAGACAGTCAAGTTTGGAGGGGGAAACATTATGGTATGGGGAAATGGTATTGGCCAGCTTGCAGAGATTGAGGGGAAGATGGATGGTGATCAGTTTGTGTCCGTTTTGGAGGACCACCTGCTGCCCAGCCTGGAGGAAAGTGGAATTCCTGAGGAACAGGTAATTTTTCAACAGGACAATTACCCAAAGCACAAGTCAAAGAAGGCTAAGAACTGGATGGAAAACAACAATATCACTCTCCTTGACTGGCCTGCACAGTCTCCAGACCTGAATACTATTGAGCACCTCTGGGATTATGCAAAAAACAGGCTTAAGGAGTATCCAACACCACCCAAGGGAGTTTGGCAAATTTGGGAGAGAGTAGAGGAGGTATGGAATAACATACCACCAGAGGTGTGTCAGAATTTGATAGAGAGTATGCCTAGAAGACTTGAGGCAGTAATTAAGGCTAAGGGGGGCAATACCAAGTACTAGAATTGCAACTTACTATTTCTCTAATACCCTCTCACAAAACTGAGTCAATGGGCCCTTGATTGAATTGCCCATATCTTCATTACCCCTGATTGGAATTACATAATTTTTTAATGGTTGCATAGCCCTGATCAGATTCTTTCTTTGATGCACCAATACTTTTTTCATATCACCAAACATTGACTCAGCTTTGTGAGTCACTGTAAAAAGTGCATCCTTAATGCATCCATTGAGGAGACTATCTATATGAAGCCACCCCAAGGAGTCCTGAAACCAGGCAAAGAAGGAAAAGCCTGCTGCTTGCTCAAGGGACTCTATGGGCTCAAACAAGCAGGTAGAGGATGGTACCAAGAGATAACAAAAGCTTTTGTCAACTTAGGGTTCAAATGCTTATCTCTTGACCATTCTGTGTTCTTTAGAAAATCTGAAAAGGAGCACATCATTGTGGTTGTAGCAACTGATAACACGGCAGTCACCTTGAAATGTTCTGAAGATGTACTCAAATTCAAGTCTGGACTTAACACAACATTGGGACATCACATATATGGGGGAGATCCATTGGTTCCTAGGATTCCAAATCAAATGTGACCATGGGGCTTGGACAATATCAATCAATCAACAGGTATATATTGAAGCCATAGTTGATAGATACAAACTTACAAGTGCAAAGCTAATAAATAACAACCCCAATGGAACTGGGAGCCCAATTTTAGAGACATCAACCCCAAACCAAGAAATGTGAATGTGAGGGGTACCTTACACTGGAGTGATTGGGAGTGTGTTGTGGGCTGCAGTTGTATTGTGACTGGACATTGCATATGCAGTAGGCATCCTCTCACAGTTCATCCAACATCCTAGACAAGTGCACTGGGAGGCACTCAAATGAGTCATTGTATATCTTGGAAGAATGAAGAAATTATGGCTTACTTTTGGAGGACAGTCATTCAGTATGGTTGAAGGATATTTTGATGCTGACTAGGCAAGCCAAAAACATAGGCACTCAATATTGGGATACTATTTCATGTTAGGAACTAGTGCTGTGTCTTGGAGCTCAAAAAAAAACAGTATGTGAGTACACTATTGAGTACTGAGGCCAAGTATATTGCACAGACACATGGAGCTAAGGAAGCTCTATCACTATGGCCATTCCTTCAGGAAATACTAGGATCACACATTGGATCAAATGCGATATCCAAGGTGCAATTGCACTAGCAAAGGATGATAAAATTCATGGGAGGTCCAAGCATATTGACATCCGATACCATTCCATCTGAGAAGCAGTGGAAGACTCCAAGATATCCATACAATATGTACCAACTGAGGACAATGTGGCTGATATCTTCACAAAGCCTCTTGCAAAGCCTAAATTACAATAACACATCGAATTCCTAGGACTATGGCTGATTGGAAAAGATTAATCAGAGGAATGGTAACTACTGATTCTTCATACATATGATCCAGTTTTTTCCAGAAGCAGCCCAGTTTTTACTCCAGGGGGAGTGTTGAGAATTGCAAGTTACAGCTCAGCCTATCATATTTCTGGTGGGATGGAGTTTTCCAAAAACAAGTATATCATGAGTATCTGTCATAATCCGTCCCAAGACCAACCTCTGAGCCCTTGGGCCTTTGAGACCAAATTCCCAACCACCATGTTTCACCTATTTTCACTTTGTGTTTGATCTTCCCCTTTGTAGCTTATGACCCTGACTTTGGTCACTCGGTCCCCGAACCCCGAACCCCCTCGTATATAACTATTCACTCATGTACATGAAAGTCAGTTCTGATATTGACTAAGATACCCAAATACATTTCTACTTTTAATCCTTACACTCCTTTGCTCCCCTTGCTAAGGTCACACCCAAATCTCGGGTGACCTTGGGTCTCGTATGAAATATGGGACAGGACTCTGAGCTGGCGCAGCACATGAGCTGAAGCCAAGTCCCATCCGACCCGTTTGCCGAGCCTTGGCCCCCCTCGGCAACCTGACCCCGAACCTCGGTCGACTCTTCATTAAGTCCCAACCCTATTAATGCTTCCGCTCTGATTCAGTTCTTAACAGTATCTCATCTTTCCTTTATTAATTTTATTCTTTTGTTTTTCTTTTCTCTGATTGTGAGCGGTGATTATGTAAGCTCTTTTGTGAATATAGAATAACAGAAGTGTTCAAAATGTCAGCCAAAAACTAGTTATCCCCTGACACCTTGGAAGTACTCAGTCATTGTACCTGAATATCATTGCTTGGAAGCAAAGTTCAGACTTTGGTCTACATGCCTCATATATGCCAAAGTTTGGCTTTCAGAGTTCAGAGGTGACAAGTTTGAAGTATTGGCTGAAAACTGGCTGTCCCCTGACATGAATGTGGATTATGTATACCTTATGTCACGATCACAATATGGACACCTTGTCTATATCATTGTCCTTCCGAACCAATCCTTCCAAATGGATCTTCCGAATCCCAAATCACCCTTGCCTCAATACTTCACACACATTTAATCCGGTCACCCAATCCAGTTCAGGAATCACTCCATGAAGTGTTTAGTAAAACAATCAATAACCAGGTCCGATCATAATCTTTTCTGGAAGAGAAGCACCCTGACTATCCCCATCACTATCCCCATCTTTTCCAATGAACTCATTGATTGAGTCATTTCTATTGTGTGGAAGCATGTGATGACATTCCATATCATCATACTCTATGATATGAATATTCTAGACCCTCAGGATCACCCTCCGAAGGATTTAGGGACAGTTAGTTCTACCTGAAGAGCCATGCCATTCGGAAACATGTTTCAAGAGTTATTGTTGGTCCGTTAAT
>QMFG01003682.1:0-26266 GCA_003314545.1 Ramaria sp. MG151
TCCACAAGGTATAAAAGGAGGGCTTCTCCTGCCTTGAGAATAACAACATTTTATCTCGAAAAGCCTCTGAAGTGTGTTCTCACATCTTCAACCAAGCTAGACCAAAGTCTGCTTGAGTAATCAGGTCCGAAGACTTGATTAGTAAGCCATTAGTGTTCCGAAGAACACGGCTATATTAGCTTCACTACCGAAGTAGTGGCTAGAAATCCACAAATACAAAAACGTCAAATACAGTAGAAAACTAGATACAGAATAGGTGAGTGGAATATAAATCTAGAAAGCAATTGAATCAATAGCATAATCACTTATACTATTAATTCAATTCTGCAATCACTAAGTCCTAAGTAACTTTCCTACATATTGGCAAAGTAACTGGACCTACAGACTTTCGTTAGCAGAGTTACAGAAAAACTATAACACAGCTATGTGAGTGTTCATATACAATCTACTTGCAATATTGCATTGAAATACTGATTATTGAGCATTCTGGAGTATAATTTCTTAATTGGGTTCTTTGTTAAAATAGTTGGTGTTACAAGTGATCAGTAACTCAAAGGTCTAATCGAAGTCTGAGCAATTAGATTAAACACCAAAGTTTTGTCTAATTCTCAGGATCCAAAACAGTCAGAGGAAGGAGGTGGGTCTATAAAAAGGCTGGAGAGCCTTTGAATGATAGGCTGGTTGAGGGAACACTGAAGTTTGGTGGAGGTTCTGTGACGGTGTGGGATTGTATGCTGTGGGAAGGACCTGGATATGCTGTCAAAATTGATGGGAGGATGGACAGGGAGTTGTACAGACAGATTTTGGATGAAGATCTTCCAGCTAGCCTGGAGTATTATAGTAAAGATTCTACTGACATCATTTTCCAACAGGATAATGATCCTAAGCACACATGCAAGAAGACCACCCAATGGTTTTCTGACCATGGTTATGAGGTCCTGAAGTGGCCAGCTCAGTCTCCTGACCTGAATCCCATTGAACACCTCTGGACTATTGTCAAAAAATGCCTTTCTGACTATGAAAACCCCCCTAATGGAGTGCATGAGTTGTGGAAGAGATCTATCGGCTTAAGAAATCATGTGAGTCCTGTCACGATCACAATATGGACACCTTGTCTATATCATTGTCCTTCTGAACCAATCTTTCCTAATGGATCTTCCGAATCCTGAATCACCCTTGCCTCAATACTTCACACACATTTGATCTGGCCACCCAATCCAGTTCAGGACTCACTCCATGAAGTGTTTAGTGAAACAATCAATAACCAGGTCTGATCATAATCTTTTCTGGAAGAGAAGCACCCTGACTATCCCCATCACTATCTCCATCTTTTCCAATGAACTCATTGATTGAGTGATTTCTATTGTGTGGAAGCTTGCAATGACATTCCATATCATCATACTCTATGATATGAATGTTCTAGACCCTCAGGATCACCCTCCGAAGGATTTAGGGACGGTTAGTTCCACCTGAAGAGCTATGTGATTCAGAAACAGGTTTCAAGAGCTATTGTTGGTCCGTTAATCTTTTTCTTCATTCACAATTTTCCTACCACCCTTGTTCTTTGTTTCCTATGGCCTTTAATTAGTATACATGTACCTTAGCTACTTTCCGACCCTCACGGACTCATTCCCATTCGCTCTTCCTTTTGAATTGTTTGGTATATAGCTAGCACATTCACATGTATATTCCCTAGTTCAATTAGTGTACGTCTACTTGATTGTTCTACTCAAACTTGCCAACTCATCGTAAAATCACCTTGAACAACAACTTCACATTTTAGTAAGCACTTTAACTCTGCTTATATTAATTCAAACACACTTTAAAAGAATGTGAAACCATTGGCTGTGATCAACATGGACTGCAAAGTTCATTCGATCTATGAGATAGCTTTCAGAAACTCTATCTCTTCGGAACAATGCATTTTATTCACAAACATTCCAAAAGCCATTCGCTTTTACTGTAGGATTTCTATTCACTTTCGAAAACCATTTTATTATCATTAGGAACATTTCCAAACAAATTTCCTAACACAACATTCATCCACAATTTTGTCACTGATATTTGAATTCTGACAAGTCCAATCAAAACTCATTGCTCAATAAATCAAACAAAATAATCACTCATTGGGGCAGTTTTTTGACCCTCTATTATTTTACAATCTAATACTTTGTATGACCCTCCTTTGCCTTTAAAACTGCATGTATCCTCTTGGGAATGCTTTCTATTAGCTTCTGGAATGTCTCTGGTGGTATTTCAGTCCACTCCTTTTCCACCCTGTCCCATAATTCATGTACTCCTTTGGGTGGTATGTCATATTGTTGGAGTTTGGCCTTGAGGTGTTGCCAGAGGTATTCAATGGGATTTAGATCAGAGTATTGGGCAGGCCACTTAGGAGTCAAGAAGTTGAATGAACAAAGTTCAACATGCCAACTTGATACAAATAAGGTCACATGACCTACTCCTGCCTTATACTGGAGTGTAATATTGAAGATCAGAGAAAATAATATAGGGTCAAAAAACTGCCCCAATGAGTGATTATTTTGTTTGATTTATTAAGCAATCAGTTTGGATTGGAATCACATGATTTCTTAAGTTGGTAGATAGCCAGCATATTCTAGTATATCATGTGATATTTTCAGAACTTTTGCTGATGTCATTCCTTCACAAAATATCAATCTTTCTAAAATACACAAACATTGGAACAGTTTTTTGACCCACTGTATAAGCAAAAGAACAGATCACTGGGAAAAGTAGATTATTTCCTACCTAACATGCTTATGAATTGAATGAAGCTTTGGCCAGTAACAATATCCATTTGATCTTTCAGAGGGTGATCCTGCATGTCAAGGGTCATTATATCATAGAGTCTGATAGCATTGCTTGTCATTGTAGGCTTTGACTGAGTAGAATCAGCTTGGCCATTGAGTTCCTTGGAAAAGATGGGGATAGTGATGGGGATAATCAGGGTGCTTCTTTCTAAAAAAGATTACGATTGGATCTGGTTATTGATTTCACCACATGACATCAATGAAATGATTTGTTGAATTTGTTGGTGTTGGTGTTTGGGGATATATGTTGAGGGAGAGGTATGATTGAATGTGATTCCAAATGAAGCTTTTGAAGAGAAGATTTCAAACAGGATGGTAGGTGATAATGGGACCAGATGTCAGATTGTGACGATAAGCTGAAGCCAAGTCCTGTCAGATTCAATTGCCAAACTTTGGCCTACATTGGCATAGGACCCCTGAACCTCAGTTGTCTCAAATATTGAGTTCTATTTGAATATACACTCCAGTTCTTAATACTTTCTCCAGATGCCAGTGAAATATACATGGGGTACAAACATTTATTGTTTCCTGGTCTAACCTGGGCAGAATACTTATTGTATCCCATGGATATTTCAGTTGCTTCTGGAGAAAGGCCAGTGGATATTCTGGAACAGAATATTCAAATGTCCAATGCATATTCTAGACATTTTACACCAGGAGTTATCTAATGTAGCCCAAACATATTCCAGAGAATTTTCCAGATTGTAGAATATAAAATGTGTACAATCTGCTCTTTTGCCAGGAATTCCCAGAACATTATGATTCTCTGAGAATTTCCAGACAGAAAGACATTTCTAATATCTTAGGCATAGCCTGACTCGGAATACTCTGGGATATCAAGTATCCTAGCAAATTCTTTATCTCAGAAGATAGTTGAAATATTCCATTTTTTGAGAATTAATTAACCATTTTAAATGACCATCCACTCTCCAAACCATATTCCCAGGTAGGGATAATTCCCTTCTCTCAGTGAATTATGAGTTCAATTGCCTGACCTTGCAATTATGGCAAAGTTGGGGAATTATAGCAAAGAAAGGAGGATATTTATGTGCTAATAATCAGGATTTCTGCATGCCATATATAACTGGCAGGCTGTGTAGGTGGGTTGCCAAGGCCTTGCTTATATGAATGGGCGCACCTCATGGTCACAGGGCTGGTATACGGCGCTTCCTCGTTGAATCTCTTTGCAGCAGGGTGCAATATATGCAAAAAGCGCCTTTCCCCAAGGTGTCCCCGGCTGACCCTAGATCGGGGGTTCGAGGCGCAGCATTTGGTCCAGGACAGTACAAAGGTGTTAGTCTGAGTCAGATCCCTTTGGAGCACATTCCGTCGCTCCATTTCGAGACAGTGGTTATTAGATTTCGGCAGTCGGAAGTGCTGTGCTTTCGAGGTATATAAGTTGGGTTCTTGACCTTGGAAACCCTCGCTGTGTTCTCTTCTAACATCAGCAACCGAAGCCACAGATGATGGTGGCGCCAACTATCCACCTGACTTCAAAGCGTGCTTTCGCACCTCATGTCTATTGCTTCAGGTACAATCCATCGCGGCCACTTCTTACATAACGGCTACTAGAATGCAACACATCTTTGGTCCTGTGCTCCCTGCATTCTTGATCCTGGCAACTCCCCCGGCTGTATAAAATACAGGCTCCTACATCCATTCACTCAGCTTTCTCGAGTTACACCCTACTCATCAGCCTCGTCATGAAATCACCCCAAACCATAATCCTTGCAGTATTTGCTGCAGTTATGACTATACAAGCCTCTGCCCGCGCTATAGAAGAAAGGGGACTCGAGGCGCTTTCCCCTCGCAGGTGTACTATTTTCTGCGACCCTCCGCAAGTGTTTTGCGGCACTTGCGGATGCTGCGGTGAGTCTTGAAGTTGTTGTGGTTATCACAAACTAAGACATCCTTTGCATCCTACTAGATGCTTGAATAATTGCCAACAGGCTTGTAGACGGGCCTGCAGAGGAGAAGAAAAAGGGAAGGGCAGCTCGAGGGGCGTCATATTAGTCGCAAAGGTTATTATTGACATACATGATATATCAAGTAACCGCCCAAATGTTACTGCAAAGTTCTTTGATACATGGCTCGGGATGAGAAATTCTACATGTTTTCGGTTGAAGATCTGTACTGACCCTGAAGACATGAGTAATTCCAATATTACTTGGGTACTACGAGTATTAATGATGATATTCGGAATGCGGAATTCGAACCTACCGAACTCCGCCAACATTTTTCTGTGTCACCAGTGCATCGATACCTTGACTACGTTCCAGATGTGAACTTAGTTCCGAAGCTCAAGGACTTCGACAGAGCTCTAATATCAGGTGATGGCACAGGGGACCAAGGGCTTGTTGGCACCACAGCCTCCAACCTGAGAGCACGTGATGCAAAGATGCCAGAGTGGGTGTAAGCCACACGTAGGGGACGACCGCAGAGTTTGACTCAGCGCACCCCGAAGCCGGCGCCGAGGATGTGATCAGCTTACAATATGACCTGAGGTCTCTGACCAATCAGGCGCAGTGACTCAAGATATCTTAGTCGGCCTCAAGATGGAGGTCAGTTTTCTGAGTGACCTCGAACCCTGCTACTATATGTAAAGGTCACAGTAGTGGAAGCTATCCTCCCGGCTTATGTGCTCTTATGCTTGCCGACCCAGATCCAGTGTTTGGAACAGCCCCCAAAGGGGTAGATGGCGGTAGCGTCGACACCTCGCTTGATTTCAGAACAAAAATCAGCAAGGCGCAGTTAGGCATGTCATAATCCGGATCTTTGTCTAGGCTTCAGGTACATTCTATCACCGAGATGATGGTTACTAGAATCCAGCACAATCTGTGGTTCAAAGCTCTCGGAGTGCATCCTTTTTCTGGCACCTCCGCCGTCTAGATAAATTGCCAGTTTTTACGCCCACCACACTCAGATCCCGTGCTAGACCTTACTCAACGCCATCCTCGTGAGGTCACTTCAAACAATAATCCTCGCAACACTCGTAGTTATGGGTGTACAATCGAGAAAGGGGACTCGAGCCACACGCTCCCCTCAAGTGTACCATTCACTGCGAGTTTCCACTAGTGTCTTACGACGTTTCCGAATGCTGGGTTGAGTCTTGGATTTGTTCCCGTCATGGATACTTGTTACCAACACGTCTGTAGAGGAGCCGTAGAGGAGAGAAAAATAGGCAGGAGGGCAGTTGTATTACTCACCAAGATTGTTATATCACCTATTTTCATATAATTGGTATCAGATTCTTTCGCAAATATTAAGGCAGGATTGTGTTCATTGCCCTTGACCCAAGATGAGAACACCACATGTTTTCGGTTGGCATACTGTACAAGTTATACATGAGTGGCTCAATGTGAATGTTACCTATGGCCCTACATATAATATTGTTGTATTTTATCTTTACTGCCTAGGACTATAAAGAGTGTTGTCTGAAACTATGGCCGGGATCACAACGTCAAGTCATCAACTGGGACTCTGATAGATCGCTTTAGATTTCGTCTTCCTTTTCCTCCGTGGATACTTCTCCCTTCTTTCCCCTGGCCCCCTATTCCATAATGTCACCTGAGACTGACTCTAGTATACAGATGAATCAAGAGCAACACCCCGGCGATCTAGCACCCAGTTGAGTGGCTGGCAGAGCCAACGGGCAAGTGATTTGCCACACTGCGCGCGCTCCTAGACGAGGTAACGCTCGCCTCAGTCGCTGAGCACGCGCGCCCCCTCAGTATATTCAGGGAGCCAAGATAGCGCCCATTTCAGCTCGTCTTGACGCCCAATACCACATGTTGTAATTGCATTTTTCATGACTCTACTCTCACTGAAAGATCAGGCATATTTCTCTCTGTCTCAAGTATGATCTCCTGCGGTAGTTCTCGCAATAGTCACCTATTTTCTCACGTTTACGGGGACGATTGACGAGCCCAGCATCACAGCGGTCTTAAGAGCGTCTTCGACTACTTCAGGTGCCATCAGTGCATGGGAACAGCTCGGTCTTTCCATGCTCCGTAAGGGAACATACATGCGGTGATGCGGCCAATAAGGCGCACTGGCAACCCACCAAATGTTGGCTTCCTGGGATGATCGTTCCTGTCGATTGCCTCAGTCTCTCAGCTTGAGCCGCACATAAGGAACAGACAGCACCACCATTCCACTACCAATCTGTCAACAAACAACACATTTACAATCCTTTCTCCGATACATATACTATGCGCATATCCATCCTACAACTTTCCAGCACTCTTATCCTGGGGATGTTGACGATTTCTCTCACGACCGCCACTGCCCGTCCACCTAACTGCGATATTGTGTGTGACTCAGGACGAGTGTGCCCAGGGACATGCACTTGTTGTGGTGCGTTATCCAGTCGACTCCTCTATTAATTTTTTGGCTCAGTATATCTTAAGATGTCGTTGCGGTATAAAGTATGAAGCCCATTACAACATCCACGCCGCCATAATGTATCGAGGTTTAACAGACTTTCTCCAAGACTACAGTTGACCATCGGTCCCAGGTGGTCGGAAGTTTCTATTTATGTAAATATCGCGTCTATTTTGCCCTTGAATTTGGCTTCTGCCGCCTTCCGTCTAAAAAATGTCGTGTGAAAATGGGGAAGAAACACTGGAATTCTACCATAAAACATACCTTATGTAGCCCTTCGCCTATTGGTGTTACACGTCATCTGAGAACTTCAGTCGTTGTGTGGCAGCTAAAACGAGACTTACCGCAGTCCTTGGAAGTGTCCCTTTGTCGACGAATACAATATGACATCCCGAGATGCGCTCATACGCATAACGTCGTGCGTTGAAAGAAACCATGCGTTCCGTGATCGCGTCCTTGGCCTGGGATTGCCTAGAGCTTATATTAACTAGTTCAGCAAGTATGACCAGGGAAGGTCGTTCGGTTCCAACGACAACCAGCTCTGCGACGATATCGGAACAATGTGCACGAACGAAATCTTCCACAGCCCTGTTATTGTATTTTCAAGTTCAATCAAGATAATGATTATCATAGCGGCTTACTTCGTGTCTACCAGCGGCCCGTGCTGTGTCTTAATCCAGTCATCATATCGACCTCTGTGAGACCAGGTTCCATTTTCGTTTTTGGAAAAAAAATCTCCAGTATAAAAGTTTCCATCTGGGTCACGAAGGGAAACTTGAGGGATGTTGGGAGACGTGGGGAGGACTGCAAGCTTATAAATCACGTCATCTGTGGAGAATTCTCCAGCTTGCGGTATAAATGCGAGTTCCAGTCCTGGGAAGGGACGCAAGTGTTGAGGATTCTCTCCAATATTGGAACGTAGAAGAGATCCTATAACCATTTTTGGTACAGATCAGGAATAGAATGAATGAACATAAGACAGACCTGCTTCTGTTGCACCCAACAAATTCTACAAAATGATGGGTGAGCACAAGTGTCACAACACGAGAAATATAAAAACATGCCATAATAGGAAGCTTCTTTTCGAACGCCCAATGTTCAATATCAGGTGCCATAGGCATTCCCGTGTATGTGATCGATCGCATATTTAAAAGTGCTTTGTACAGAGTGTCGTCGTTCAATGCCAACTTCTTTTGGGTATCCATAATGTGCCGGGATAAAATTGGTGGGAAGATGTGGAGGTGGTTAAGACCACACTCTGAGATCATGAGCAGTAACTCATCGCTTGAAAAGCGGGGTGATGTCGTTTCAACGAATGCAGCTCCAAGATTGATGCCCATGAGGAGAGCTACGAACAATTGGATCAGTGGATTGAATAACTGGCTTGAGACCGTATGGGTGCTGAGGCTCACTATTGAAGGTGGCGGCACTGGTGGCAGATGCGGGAATAGTGAATACATCTTGAGGTTCCCCGTCACGAGGAGCATTCCACATACTACTCCGACAGTTATACGCAGACGTGATCATTTTGTTGGTAATCCAAACAACTTTGGGTAAGTCGGAAGTCGATCCTGATGTGTACCGTATAAGTGCGACAGCGTCTGGGTCGTAGCCCTGAGGCTGTGGCAAAGTACTTCGACTGGAGGCGGGGATTAGGGTGCTGAGACAAATACGGTGATATCCACGGATCGAGGAATGGGGCCCGAGGTTGAGTGACGGGTCATGAATCAACGCTTCGCTCTTAGTCCTTGTAAGCAGATCTTGAATGGCCCCTGGATCCGTCAAGAATTTGGACAACAGATTAGGAATATAGCCAGCCCTGGGCACGGCACACATATGTACAATATTCGAGTACATTGGGCCGTTGGTTAGACTGTTAATAATAAGATCAGCATGCAGACTCGTAGAAGGTTTAGCACAGATTGAGACAGACTTGATACCGATAACAGCGTTATCCGAAATTCCATCTTTCTGAAAGGCAGTCTTCAGATGAGTAGCGAGAGCGTCAACATCTCTCCCGAATTCTGCATAAGTCTTTGTGTCCCAAGTGAGGCCAACCGAAGAATCTCTGCGAACAGATTTGAAGAACGGATTTTCACTGTGGGTCGCAATGCGTGAAAGGAACATGTCAAGATAAGTTTGTTGGCAACCCATGGTTGACTTCAACATTGTGGATACAGAAGATGTCCCATACTTTTATACGACGCCATTGTCTCAGTCGCCCCAGGCAATAACGTTACGCATGTTGGTTTCGGTATGAACCGTGCGTCGACAATACGGCATTGCATGAACTGTATTAGGGTAAAACTGCAAACACTGTAGTAACTTAGTGAAGATTATTCGCCGTGTATTCCAATATGCAGTACCTGTAGCAGCAACTACGCGGTTGGGGGTATGATCATGACTGGGAAGCCAAGGTACTCACCTTAGTGAACTGTCAATTCACCGAAGTGTTATATACAATACCAACTGATCACGTGCGTCCGTGTTAGCCCTATTCCCTTCCGTCTGCTGGCATGTCCGTGGTCTGGCCAGAAATGGGCGGCGGCGATCGAGCTCTGTTTAGCCGCATCGTGGATAAAATAATACCGAATGTCCTTATTGCCGCGCGGTTACGCCAGCACTCAAAGACGTAATAAAATGAACCAGCACACCTGTTAACGCCGCACATCAATGAATGTTCCTTCTTTTTTCTCCTACATCACAATATAAGAAGATAGCTGAAAATTTAATGGACCAAGAAGTAATAATAATTGACAGTCAGCTTGTAGATTGCAATTTGTGCTTAAAAAGTTGATTGTTTCATCTTTATGTTGTTGGTTAGGTGGTCTCAGAAACGCCTGTGACGCGCGACAATGAGGCCAAAAAAGGTTATTGCCGCGGCACTGCCGCACACCCGAAAATAGCGCCGAGCAAAGTAACTTATACAAGGACAGCCAAACTTTCATAATAGGTGATAAAAAAAAATTACCTTTCTTATAATATAAGTGCTGTAGGAATGAACGCGTAAGCTGCTAGGAACAAACCGCGTCACCCTGTGTCACCCCATTGTGACTGCGCGATTCCATTGTCCACAGGTCCGCAGCAGAATATGTGCGACTGCAGAAATATTCTTTTTGTTCTAGATTCTCATTGTTCTGTTTCCCATTGTTCTTTAGATAGTATAAAGTAGCTAGTGTGTTTTCACTCTACCTCAGTATCTTGCAGCGAGCATTTACTGAGGTAAGAGACTCTTTATCAGCCTTACTTGTATTCAAACTTATCTATATGCTTGTAGGAAATACTTGTATAGGTAAAATATCAGTAGTATCTTGCAACAAGCATTTACTGAGGAAATACTCGTATAGTCTTACAAGTGCACTAAGAGATAACTGTTTCCACAACAGGTGACAACCACTGTTTGCTTTGTTATGGACTGCCACAAAAAAAAAAAAATCCTGGTCTTATTAGAGAATTAGTTACTGGTTCAGAGAAGGGTCTGGATGTTGAGATTAATTCTTAATCCCTGTGTATTGCTTGTTGTATGTTCACTTATTACATAAGTGAACACACCATTAATCCCTGGAGACATGGGAATCCTCTCTTTGATAGAGCATTCACCATCTGTTCTCCAGTATCTATGATAACCCTTCAGCACTCATCAACTGGCGGCATGGGATACTGGGTAAATAGAGGAATACTATAGAAATTACTAGGGGGATGGGATTCATAAGTTGTGACAGGATGTGACTGTGCACAGCTATTACTTCCACATGGTCACTTGATATATTCTAGCATTTATGGAATATACCAAGGCTGATAGTAACTAATACTCTTTAATATAGTACACATAGCGTGAAAAGTTACTCTAGTAACTCTCAACAGTCATTTGTTCTTGAAGAATACATGGATATCATATATAACCATTATCTGCTAACCATTTCACTCTCTTCAAATGATGATTAAAAGTAATATTATTTCTGAGATAGATCCTCTTCCTCTTCTCAAAATCATATTCTAATAATCACCACTTTCATCCTCCTACTTATGCTTAAAGTTTGGCCTTGGGAGTAAAACAGAATTATAGCTTACAAGATCACTGTAGCTTCTATCACTGAATTTATCACCATGCCTTTGAATATGGGAATGAGGCTAATATCATTTGTAGGTATTACAAATGCCAAACTCCTGATATTCTGTCTCTGTAGCTTCAGAAAATTTCCAAGATTCCATTTATGCGATATACAGGGATAGGGACTCCACTTCTCCATGTTTTCCTATGTCTAACCCCCACTGATGATAACTAGCTTTTCCTACTGCTTCTCATGTTTCTGGAATTTTTCTTCTCAGAAATTCAATCACTGGGAATATCACCTTTTCAGGAACCATTCAAAATATTCATCTGAGATGAGGGACCTGCATATATGCAGTCCAAACAGGCATACAACATCCCTGAACATCCCAGGAATCATTCCCCTTGCTCCCTATGTGATTCCCTTAATCCCAGACACTCAATCAACCCTATACTACCATATGGGCCTCTAGGGGCAAGTCCCCTCAACCTTTTCCCTATATTTCCCCTGTTATTATAAATAAAAATCTAGCTATTTTTAGATAAAAGCACAATAGTCACTTTAGAAGTACTTGCCCTCAATCAGATAAATTAGTATAAATAGTTCAGTTTTATATTTGAATAAACAGTTGGTTTCAGTCCAGCCACTCTATAGTGAGCCCAGATATCTTGTTCTTGATATCTTGTTGTCTTGTTTTTGTTGTTGTCTCATCTCATCTTAGTTCTCATAGTGGCCAATAGCTGCACTCATCTCGGCGTCTCAGTGTTATCTCAACTTCTCTCAGGATCACAGCTCTTACAGACTTATCACAGATGAAAAGTCTCAGTCTCATACTGTACTAGCAACATGATGGATCAATGACCTGTACTATCTATGCACACAGTGTATGCATGACTGCTATGACCCACACTGCACATTTCTCATTCCCACACATTTTGCTCAGTGTACCATCATTGATGACATCCAACTGCATTTGCCATGCTCCAGCTGCCAACACAGCTACCATCATTCACATCTACCTGCATACTCAATTCAACATGTACACCATCATTGAGGACAAGCCCAGTCCTTCAAGGGGCATATTTCAGCATTCAAGGGTTTTTCTGCATGCACACACACTCATACACTCACCCTCACATATTTGCAATATCTTACACATATATTCTCAAAAAAAATACTACAAGGCTTTCAAAGTCTTGTGCCTCATATTTGATAGCTTTAAAGGGGCACATACTTCAGCATTCAAGGGGTGCCATCATTTCCTTATCACACTTGATCATTTGCAATCACTCATACACTCACAGTCTCTTGTATGTATCTGTGATGCCACACTCATATCAGGTGCATTTTTATACACACTCTGACCCAATATATGCACCTACAGACACACTCATGCATGTATTGCAAGCCTCTCAAAATCCCATACCTCATCTTTGATAGCCTTGAAGGGGTGTATACCTTCATCTTTTAAGGGGTGCATCATCTCTCAAGACTGCTCTCTGTTGAAAAAACACACAATGGACTTATATTTCTTGAGTTTTTCTATTTTCATTCTATTTTTCTTTTATCTTTTATCACACAGACACTACCATAATTCCAATCATATCTCGTTCTGTTCTTCTTCTTTTTCTATCTACCACTGCCAAACACGAGTATCCCAATCCACACATGAGCGATCCGTACACAAGGCGCGCCCAGATCCACATGCAAGTACCCCGAAACACAAGCACTGAGATGCACCGAAACACGAGCATCGAGATGCATCGAGACACGAGCACCGAGACACATCGAGAACACGAGCCACGAGACATACCAAGAATACGAGACACTGAGAATCACGTACTGAGAACCACAGACGAGACAATGAGCTATATACAAGATAGAGCGACGAGACACTGAGATCACACGAGTCAAGAGGCACTGAGACACCAGAAACCCAAGCCACACATGAGACAAACTGCGAGACACTGAGAGCAGAGTAAGAACACAAACGAGACAAAGAATGAAACATGTACCCAAAACAATCATCACAACATTCCGAGATCCCACTATCAGCTCATTGCGACTTCACGGTTCTAGAATGGTTCATAACACCGGCTCCACTCGTTGGGAACGCGGATAGCAGAAAGGGGCACGTAGGGCTGAGCGACTTCAGAACAAGACAATGACACAGACATTATTTTCACATGTACAAACTAAGATTTACTCCTATTATTTCTATGTATATAAGGACAGTCATAGTAGCTAGTAATCCAAGCTGTTTCTGTGAGTTTAAACAGACCAGCAACGAGTTTATTATCTGAATCCTTTCCTCATTCCACTTCTATCTTATCATTGGGCTTTCAAGTCCAACGAGTCTATTACTATTCTATTCGACGTGCGACAACGAGCAACCCGTTTTCAACGATCGCCCTTTTGACGCGACATCGAATGATCCGCCGACGCGTCACCGCTGCGCGTTTCAAACACATCACGTGACCGACACATGAACTCCAAATGCGTCAACATTGCGATGCGACTACGTGTCACAAACGCGAGAATAACAATAATATTTTATTATCTATTATATTCAATAATTAATCCCCTGAACTCTTAATAGATTAAGAGTCTCACTTGTTCACTATGGCACAGTCAGCCATTACAAGTCAAACCCACCCCAAACACAACATCCATAAATTCCGCGACATCAAACCAAAACTCACGAAGGAAAACTGGACATTGTGGAAGAGGGAACTGCTAGCTACAGCAAGAGACAGGGGATTACATTCCATCATCACCGGAAAAGAAAAATGCCCCAATGTTGAGAACCAAGCAGTAACCACAACTGCCAGTGTGAAGATGGTGGGGAGCATAACACTCGATCAATTACAAGAAGAATGGGATGACAAAAACAACGCTGCATACAGTCAAATTTTTCTCTGTATTACACCTGAATTACAGATGGCAATTGATCACACGGATCAAAGCAAGGAGGCCTGGGAAATGCTCGTCCGAAAATTCGAATCAAAGGGCCCTAGTAAGATCAGCATCATGAGGACGAAATACGAGAACTTTCACATGCAGGAAGGCCAAACTGTATCGTCGTATATCACCACTATGAAGGAATACAGGAATCAGTTAGCCAAGATGGGCGAAATCATTGCAGATTCAACGCATGCTGCAATGAGACTCAGGAATGTACCAGAATCCTGGAGATCCATTGCGCAGACTATCCGGATGATAGCAACTGATCCTGACGACATTGAAGAATGCCTCGAAGCCTATGAAGCAGATCTGAGCGCCATTGAGATATCCTCACAATCAGCAACAGCATTTTCAGCACGCACCAAGCCAAACGAGCAACTAAACATACTGAGGCCCCAAACATACTACGCTGGGAATACTCAACAAGGAACCAACAGACAATTCAATAGACACAACTCACCAAAGCCATACTACAAATGCAACAATTGCGGCAAGGAGGGCCACTCCATGATGAGGTGTTTTGTGCCTGGCAGGGCATTAGCAGGACATCAACCATGGGGAAACAAGAACCGAGATTGGAGAGAGAGAACCACGTACGCACAAAGAGGAGGAACGTAAGCTCAGTCACCGAGAGCAACTGAGACAAATGTGGCACAACTGGCCAATGCTAGCAAGAATCTAGTAATGATGGCAAATATACAAGAGGAGAATAAACTCACCATTGCAACCAACACGTTAGCTCTATCTGTGATTCAAAACCCCACAGACGTCTGGCTTGTTGACTCAGCTGCAACCAGCCATATCTGTGGAAATTTGGAACTCTTAGACGAGGTACACGACATACCAAACATTGCAATTGAAACTGCCAGCGGAGAGTTGTTCACGGGAAACAAGAAAGGCACCATACATATAATCATCGAAAGCCAGCCTTTCAGTCGCATACCGGACCTCCTTGTCATGTTGCAAAACATTATATTTGTCCCAAAACTGAACACAAACGTGGAAGTCATATTCAGAAGAGATCATACTTCTCTAATATTGAACAGAGAAACCATCGCTCGAGGGACCAAATTCAATAACCTATTTGTGTATACCGCAAAACCGCTCAAGGAACAAACATCTGAGAAAGCAAATTACATGAAGGAACCAAACGAGCTCACCTTATGGCACCATCAACTCACGCACGCAGGACAATCAACTATTGAAAGAATGGCACAAGAGAAAACGGCAATTGGATTACCAGATTTCAAAGCAACTGAGCAACTAGGCCAATGTGAAAACAGCCCATTTGGAAAACAAGTCCGAGGACCATTCAAGAAAACTGAAGACCTACCCGAACAAATAGGAGACCTCGTATCTTCAGATTTATGCGGGCCATTCAATATATCCATTTGAGGATACAAATACTTTGTAACCTGGATCGACCACAAGACACGATATGCCAACATCGATTTTCGGAAAGACAAGGAAAGTTCAACAGTCAGCAAGGCATTCCAAGACTACATAGCATGGATAAGAAAACAATGAGGGAAAGAGGTAAAGAGGATAAGAGGCATCAATCATGAAATGACCTCACCATATACGCCAGAGCACAAGGAAAGTTCAACAGTCAGCAAGGCATTCCAAGACTACATAGCGTGGATAGGAAAACAACAAGGGAAAGAGGTAAATGTCAGAATCCAATTAATAGTGGTAAATGTTGTGGATGAATGTTGGGTTAGTGAATCTGTTTGGAAATATTCCTAATAATAACAAAATGGTTTTGGAAAGTGAATAGAAATCCTACAGTAAAAGCGAATGGCTTTTGGAACGTCTGCGAATGAAGTGCATAGTTCCGAAGAGACAGAGGTTCCAAAAGGATTCTATCTCGTGGATCGAATGAACTTTACAGTTCATGTCGATCACAGCCAATGATCTTACATTCCTTGAAGTGGACTTAACTAATGAAAGTGGAATTGGAGTGCTTACTCAAAAAATATAAAGTTGTTTGTTGAAGGTGAGTTGGAGATGAGTTGGCAAGTGTGAGTAGAAGAATCAAGTTGACATACAATAATTGAACTAGGGAACATACATGCGAATGTGCTAGCTATATATTGAACCATTTGGAAGGAAGAGCGAATGGGAATGAGTCCGTGATGGTTGGAAAGTAGCTAAGGCACATGTATACTAATTAAAGGCCATAGAAAACAAAGAACAAGGCAAGTAGGAAAATTGTGAATGCAGAAAAAGATTAACGGACCATCAATAGCTCTTGAAACATGTTTCCGAATTGTGTGGCTCTTCGGGTAGGGATAGCCATGCCTAAATCTTTCAGAGAGTAACTATGGAAGTCTAGAACGTTCATATCGTTAAGCCTGATGATATGGCAAGTCATCGCAAGCTTTGAGTGAATATGAGTAACTCAATCCATAATTTCATGGTGAAAGATGGGAATAGTGATGGGGATAGTCAGGGTGGTTCTTTTCTAAAAAAAGAATATGATTGGACCTGACCACTGATTGTTTCACAAGAATTGTTTCAATAGATGACGTATTTGAGTCGAAGTGATAGACAAAAGAGTTGTGGGATGAAAGTGATGGGAGTGTGGGAATGTTGCTTCGGACTTCGGACGAAATGCTTTGGAAGGATTGCTTCGGAACGAAGATGATCTGAATGTAATGTCCAAATTGTGATCGTGACAGTAAAGAGGATAAGAACAGATAATGGGGGAGAATACATTGAGAAGGAATTTAAAAACACCTGCCGTGAGCATGGCATCATTCATGAAACGACCTCACCGTATACGCCAGAGCACAATGCCGTCGCTGAGAGATATAACCGAACACTACAAGAAGGCACACTTACCCTTCAGCATGACACAAACTTCACGAATTGATTCTGGGTATCTGTGGTGCACACAGTTAACTTTGTTAAGAACAGGTTACTTCATCAGAGAATAAACAAGTCACCTTACGAAGCTTTCTGGGGAATAAAACTAAAGATTGACTGGCTTCATACCTACAGCTCAAAATGTTGGGCCTTAGTCCCAAAGGCCACCTGACGAAAAGGAGACTACAAATCAATTGAGGGCATATTTTCTGAATACTTCGACAACTCAAAATCTTACAAGGTTTGGATCCCTCACATGTGCTCTGTAATCAAAGTTCGAGATTTTGTATTCAATGAGATGGACCACATCAAAAGGACGACTATACAAGAAGCTCAGGATGGAGAAATTGCACCAACACACGCAAATGAGGACGACTTACCAATAACAAGAACAAGAATACCATTGCACCACAAGTAGGACCGAAGGAACCAAGCAAGAAAGACGAATCTGAGGCAGAGGTTGAAATGGAAACTCAGGAAGTGGAAGTTGAGGGGGAGATAATTGGAGAAGGAGGACAAAGGGTAGAAGAAGAAAGGATTGCACCAAAGAATTCTGAACGTGGACCATGGATGGATCCTTCAAACATCGAATATGGTAGAGGAAAAAGGCATGCAGCACTACTCGCAGATGCAAGATCGTTGGCAGAGGGGACGACAACTCTTGAAGATGCTGAAATAGCGATGTGGTACTCGCAGAAGATGAACCGAGCAACTATAAAGAAGCAATGAAGTCAGCAATGGCAGAAGAATGGAAGAAGGCCTACGAGGCTGAATATGAAATCCTCAGAGGATACTGTACCTGGATGCTAGTGGAGAAACCAAAAGACGCCAACGTTGTAGGAAGTCGTTGGACATTCCGAGTCAAAAGAGATAACTTAGGGCAAGTAAACCGACTTAAAGCAAGACTTGTTGCACAGGGTTTTGGTCAAATTGAAGGAGTCGCATACTTAATGTGAAATATAGGAAATATTTTTTATAATTGTTTTTATAATTTGTTTGAAGTGTTTTTGTGTTTGAATCATTTTGTATATTTGAGTGCATTCATGTAGGTGCTTGATTTGATATCTAAGCAATTGTATAGTGATGTAGGAAGGTGCTGGTGTGGGGTCAAGTGATCAGCACTTAAAGTTTGCATACTGTAATGCAAGCTTCATAGATAGCAATAATGCAGTAACTCAACAGTTTTGAGTTAATACTTGAGCCTGGAATATATCTTGAATTGAAAGTGAATGGCTGGTGGCAATTGGCTATCAGAAAGATATTAATAGAGATATCAAGCAAAGTAACAGATAATGAGAACAAGTCTGTGGAGATTTACTGCCTTAGATTTTCATGAGAGCTTTAAGTGAAAGTGTAGCTATGAGATCTGTCTTATGGATGAGAAAGAAAATAGGGGTATGCAATGATTCTGGAGCATTTGTCTGGATGTGATGATGAGAAGTCTAAAAACTACTTTAATTTATCGGTAATACTTGTGAAAACAGTGCAAGAATCTTCAGAACTACAAAAATCTATGAATCAACATGACTTTTGCATTGAAAGAACAAGGAAAAAGAACAAGAAAATTGTGAAATGCCTCCTGTATATATGTATGCATGTGTCAGGGTTCTCCTATTTCATTTTCCATGTCCACTCTGATTATGTAATAAGCACCCACTAGGGCTTAGAGTTTCATCTGGTATGGAACTTCTCTTCAGCTTGATCTCCGAGGATATCCACTGTACCAGGTGAGTATCATGTATTTAGTGTTGCCCTTACAGTGTGCTTCTCCAAACTGAAATACAAATTTCAATGGTTCAGTTGTGGATTAGTGCCCCTATATGTAGATAGGAATTGTTTCTCTATCTTCTATTGTATATTTGGTGTCATTTTAAGTCCATGTGCATGCCAGTTGATGAGTCTTTGAATATGAATGTGAATGACTGCATACATGCAGTTGTTTGTGACCATCCAGGTTCATAGCTGTTCATTCTGTTCAATCTGAAGATAAAACAAATAGAAAGCTCTAAGGCTTTGAGCCTTGAGTTGTGTTTGAGAAGAGTTATAGATGTCTTTTGTGTTCTTTTTCTTTTATTGAGGTGATCCCTTGATGCAATCTGTGATTACATAAGCATGTCATCGAATAAATAATAACAATACTCATGCAGTTGCAGCCTCACATTTGCACCCAGTCCATCACAGTCTATTACTTGCACCATTTGTGCACTCATATCAATCAGCTCTTGTATCCATATGTTTGCAATCTCTTGTGCATGCACACCCACACACACTTGCAGGTTCTTGAGCACAATCTCACTCATACACTCAACTTTTCATGTGCACACTCACTCATACTTGGAACTTTGTCATACACATTCACATTCACACTTGCACACACTTGTATTCATACCATGTCTTGTTATTCCTATGTGCATTGGTGCCACACCTTGTACATGACTAAGATGCCACCACCAGGACTCATTGTGCCTCATTACCACATCACATTGCATCATTATCCACATCACACCATTACTTTCCACATCACATCATATTGAGTTATCCCCACATCACATGTTATTCCCACATTATTCCCACAACACCCACATCACATTGTCATGTTATCACCTCACACTGCGCTGTTTCCATCACGTCATGCTATGTCACACTTCTATTCATGTCATACCACTGTCACTGCTGATCATATTTATCTGTACACTCCACACCAAAATTCATCATACATATTATGTGTCATTCACAAAATTCCTATTCTGATGCAAATATGATTGTCCAAAACAAATATATTTTATTTCTTAAGATCCTTAAGGACCAGGAGTTTACCATGTTTGAAGGGGTGTGTTATTATAAATAAGAATTTAGCTATTTTTAGATAAAAGCACAATAGCCACTTTAGAAGTACTTGCCCTCAATCAGATAAATTAGTATAGATAGTTCAGTTTTATATTTGAATAAAATACTTGGTTTCAGCCCAGCCACTCTACAGTGAGCCTGGAAGTCTCATTGTCTCATCTTGTCTTGTCTTGGTTCCCATAGTGGTCAATAGCTACACTTGTCTCTCAGTTCTCTCTCAAGTTCTCCAACACTCATTATCTTACAGACTTTATCATATCCCCCCCCTCCCTCTTTTTCCATTGATCAATTTTCATTACTCCACACTTATTTCCATCCAGAACTAGCTCCACTACTTCAGATCTCACTCCATTTTCTATCTAGAACATTTATGACCATTATTTTTCCTCATCCAACCTCTAGCCTCATTTTCCATCCCTAAAGTATTTGAGTTATTTTTTGAGTCTTTAAGCCCAATATTTTTCTAGAGTGTTTTATCACCCACTGTCCAATCTCACTTGCTGCTGCCTCTCTTAATTCTTAATACACGTGACATATATAAAATATTTAAATGGAACAAATGTTAAATGCTCAATGTCTACTGATGTTAAATGACATGTCCAGTGACAATGTAGGTATTTCTGGAATGGGTCACTTAGCATATACAAGGGTTCTGGAGGTTCAGGTGGAGTTCCAGATAGATCAGAGGTCTTAAGAAATAAAATGTATTTTCTTTTATCCAAGGTACAAGTGCCACCATTGATGTGTGACAGGTGTATCTTCCAATTGACAATCTATAGATCTTGTAATTAATATAGATTGTAGTAGTGCTGGGTATTGAAGGATGTGGGAATTTGGCCTGACTGATGGGTCAAAGAGAGAATGCCAATAGTTCGTTGAGCGAAGGATCAGTGGGTGATGTATATGGCATAAATAGAGTAGGAATATTGATATAATGAAAGAAATTCAATAAGTTCCAAGGAGATTGTAGATAAGAGACAACTACAAGACAATTTGCTGAAAAAACTTAAAACAAGGAATGTGGTGAACAGATCTTGAAATCAGTTACATATTTTCATACTACATTGGAAGTACTTATTCAAGTATTTATGAGTAAATAACTGCAAGACACCAAATTTTAACAAGGGGGTTTTACATGTGTTAAGGCACAATATAAGCGGCTATGTATTTAGAAGGGTGGAATGGATATGAGAATGCAGGGTCAAGAGTAGATGGATTGGAAATTATACTAGGGGTTTGGGACAGGTGATTGTGGAGTGAGATATAAGATGGGGTGGAGCAGAAGGAAAATATAATTGATAAAAAAAAAAAAAAAAAGAGAAAAAATAGAAATTGGTGGCAACCTGACATATCAACTGATATCTCCTAAATCTCCATCGACTTGTGATTGGATCAATACCCATACATTATGGAATTACAGAATTAACAATGGGACATTGTCTCAGAGGTATGACAATGTGTTTCAGTGGTGTTGGGGCAGCATCATTGATGATACTGCTCGGTCTCATATACCCAGAATGAAATATCTTCTCATATTGTTGGAAATTTGAATATTATCATTGGTAGATTTTATTTGATGTTTTTGCTTATTGTTTGGTCATAGAAATGGCTGCATATATTTGGAATGAGTGCTATGGCATCTGATGTTTGTGTTATTACATAATCTGTGGAAGGGCGATCAGACGTCAGATAATATGAATGACAGGAGAAACTTGGCTTCAACTTTGATGTTATACTGACTCAGCTTTCTGTTCCTGTATTTCAGAAATCCAAGTGACTGGAAACCTTACTCAAATGTTATGATATCTTTCACTGTACACAAATGTCTTGGGCAAACATGTGAACTAACTATTTACTACAGTTTATGGAATGTAATTTATATCACAATCCTGAAGACATCAAACTTACAACATATGCTAATGTTGTTAATGACAGGTTGTTACTTATGATAAATGACGTTCTGGGGGCACCGATGTGATTTCTATGCAGGGTTACTTAGCATATGTATACTAGGGTTCCAGAGGTTCTAGTAGACTTCTGGACAGATCAGAGGGACTTGGCTTCAACTTATGTGTTGTGCTGACTCAGCATTCTGCCTTGTATTTTGGGATATCTGAGTAACTGGAGGATCTGGAGGAGCTGGAGCTCATTGCAGGTTGTAATATAGAGTGTGTGTGTGAGTGAGAGTGAGAGAAGGGGATGTATTAAGTCAATATCAGAACTGAGGAACATACAAGAGAGTTTTGGGTTTATGTACTAAGGGTTTCAGGGATTGGGTTTGGAAATAACTAATATAAGTAAACATGTTTCATATCTATCAAGAAAATTTTTGTAATATGGAGATGGGAATAATAATAGAATGATGCAAGGGAACAAGAATAGTAATAATGAAAGGCTTCTAGAGGACTCCTGGAGTTCCAGAGGGTTCCAGAGATCAGCCAGGTACATGACTGTGACATATGTAATCTTTATCATATATCTTATGAGAAGGATCAGATTGTCACAATCATAATCTTATCCCTTATACTCCCACATATCTCTGTCCAAACAACCTTCCAAATGGTTAGTTCTGAATACCAAAGCAACATCACCTCGATCCCATCACTTTCCCCAACAATCATCTTATACATCAAATTTCCTGAATCGCTCCATTAATTTGTAGTGAAACAATCACTAGTCAGGTCCAATCATAATCTTTTTAGAAAAGAACCACCCTGACTATCCCCATCACTATCCCCAGCTTTCACAATGAACTTATTGATTGAGTCATTCATATTCCAACAAAAGCTTGCAATGACATGCCATATCATCAGGCTCCTTGATATGAATGTGCTAGACTCTGAGGATCATTCTCTGAAAGATTTGCATATGGTTATCCCTACCTGAAGAGCCATGTGATTTGGAAACATGTTGCAGGAACTATTCTTGGTCCATTAATCTTTTTCTTCATTCACAATTTTCCTACCTCCCTTATTCTTTATTCTCTATGGCCTTTAATTAGTATACATGTAGCTTAGCTACTTTCTGACCCTCATGGACTCTTTCCCATTTGATGTACCTTCCGAACCGTTCAGTATATAGGTAGATCATTCACAGGTATATTCTCTAGTCCAATTATTATATGTCTACTTGATTGTTCTACTCAAACTTGCCAACTCATCGGGAATTACCTTGAGCAACAACCTCTCATCAAGTTTACATTTGAGTGAGTACTCTAACTTCATTTATAGTAGTCTAGACACACTGCAAAAGAATGTGAGACCATTGGCTGTGATCAACATGGACTGCGAAGTTCATTCAATCCACAAGATAGAATCCCTTTGGAATCTCTATCTTTTCAGAACTATGCACCTTTTTGCAAACATTTTGAAAGCCATCTGCTTTTACTATAGGATTTCTATTTGCTTTGGGTCAAGGCCTTTGCAAAATTTGATCACAATGGTCTTGTCATCCGAATACTTGGCCATCTCAATCAGTTTGTCAGAATTCAATTATTAAAGAGAAGTATTATAGATGAATGCATTGTTAGCAATAATGTTTGAAAATGTTTCCATATAAAAAGAATGGTATTTGGAAGTGAATGGTAATCCTACAGTAAAAGCGAAGGGCTTTCGGAATGTTTGTGAAAAGGTGCATAATTCCGAAGAGATAGATATTCTGAAAGGATTCTATCTCGTGGATTGGATGAACCGTGTAGTTCATGCCGATCACACCCAATAAGATTACATTCTTTTGAAGTGTAATCAAATCCAATTTGATAAGTTTTGTAGGACTTACTTCAAAATGAAGTTGTTCTTTAAAATTGTTAACGATGAATTGTTAAGCCAAATAGATCAATCAAGTAGACGTGCAATAATTGAACTAGAGAGCATACATACGAATGTGCTACTTATATACTGGGACGTTTGGAGGCAAGAACGAATGGGGAGTACTCCGTTAAGGATTGGAAAAATAGCTAAGGTACATGTATGCTAGTTAATGACCATAGAAAATAGAGAACAAGGGTGGGGTGAAAATTGTGAATGAGAAAAAGATTTAACGAACTAGGAATAAGTCCTGAAACCTGTTTCTGAATTGTATGTCGTTTCGGATGGACAAACTCTTGTTTCACTTCCTTAAACGATGTCCCTGAGTGTTGAGGATGAACGCGTCAACATATTGAATTGTATGTCTTGTCATCATAAGCTTTTAGAAGCATAGAATTGACCCTGCTATTGAGTTCCTAGAAATAATAGGGATAGTGATGGGGATAGTGTAGATGCTTCTTTTCTGAGGAAAGGCTAATAATAGAACCTGATCTCTTGGTTGGGTCCTTGTGATGTTGCTGGGACGATTCAAGGTGTTAAGGGTGACGAAGTGTTGAACGGTTCATGTGTGACGAGTTTGGCGACAATTCAGGTTCCGAAGAGTCGATTCGGAAACGTGATGTTCGGGTGGTTTGGAAGGCGGAGTAGAACATAAATCATGATCGTGACACAGTTCTGAGAATCAGTCTATGTAGTCTTCAACCAAGTCTTTCCCTTGGTACCAGCTTGTGCCTTCTAACTTGGTAAGTGCCAAGAATTGTTTGTTCCTCAGGCAGAAGTTTTCCTCAAAGGACCTTCAAACTCTCTCCAGTCTGAGTATTTGGCTCTTTGAGTTCTGTGTTCAGTCTGCATGACTTCGTTTGAAAAACCAGCCACTTGGCTGGTCTTAAGGAAGGAGAGGGCCCAATGGATTTGGACTTGGTCATTTGGGAAATCCCCCTTACAGATCTGGAAGTAGAGCCTGCAGGAGTTGAGGAACACATGCCCATTGTTTCAGTCTCCATCAAAGTCTGAAGGAAGGGCCAGCCAAAGGTATCTCCCCATGCTTCCCACGTTCGGGTTTTCAGGGTTATCCCATGAGTCCATCTCAGGTCTTGGATTTGGTTCAGGGCTAATCACTTCTGCTTGTGAATCAATCTCTATTTTTGCCAGAATATATTTAATGCTAATTGAATAGCATTGGTCTTCATCCGGTTTGTTGACAACTCCTCTTCCACAGCTCGGAGGTGGTCCTCTGATACATCCATCTTGAGTAGGGAAGGGGAGTTTGTTTGGTGTCCAGAGTTGGGTGATCCGATGATAGAGGAGGGGTAGTCAGGTGCAGTGTGTATGTGCAAGGTTGCATTTTCCAAGTCACTGTCCTCGTTTCTGTAGTTACCTATTTTGGCAGATGCAGCCTGACCACCAGTCCTTCTCTGGAGACTTTTCTACTGTAAGGGAAACCCTCCTAGCGCTCACAGATACCTAGTAGAGGGGAAATCCAAAGATATGTATATGCAAGGAAATACAATACAAGGGACCTTTCACCTAGTAGAGGGGAAATCCAAAGAGAAAAGTCTAGGGATCCCAGCTACTAGTGAAAAACTATATATGGCTACCTAACGCCCAACTAGGGGCACTCCTACATGCTGTCAACCCTGCCCAACTTCTATCACCATAAGGTGTTTCGTCCCTGATGAAGGCCAGATGTTGGGCCAGGTGTTCGGGTCGGTGTTCGGGCTGGTGTTTGGGCCACACCTTGAGGTTGGCTGAGGTCTTAGGTGGTATGAGGTTTTGGACTTGTAATCAGAGGCTTCAGGTCAAGGACCTGAGGCTTCAGACTGAGGTTCTCATGCTTCAGACTTGTGTCTCAAGTGTGTAAAGGTTTTAGAGGTGAAGAACTCGGTGAGAGCTGGTTGTCCCCTGACAGGTCTTATGAGTCTCTATTGTGCTTTCCATGCTGATGTTGATATGATCCTTTGATTACATAAGCTTAGGTTCAAATATACAATAACAGGATAGGATGCTGAGCAAGTGCAACACATAAGCCAAAGCCAAGTCTCATCAGATCTGATTACCAAATCTCTGCCCACTTTTTTGTATAGGATCCTAATGCCTCAGTTGCCTCAAATATTGAGTTCTACTTAGATATGCATTTCAGTTCTTAGCAATCATGCAACTTGCAGAATACTTCTGAGGTGAAATGAAATGTATTATCAAACAAAGTATAGCATGTCTTCTTGTCATATGAGATCTAAGAGACTTTTTAATGAGATGTCAGACAGGGGCTGTTACACGGAAGAAAATAGCATAAAAGACTAACACTATAGCTATACAGTTTGGAAGATAACTTCATAACATAGAAGAGGAGGAGAAATATTGAGCAGGGGATGTGATCCTTAGTCCTTTTACAGGTGGCTCATAACACATGGATATGCCATATTACAGTACTACTATGAACTCAAAGTTATTGTAAGGGCAACCCTCCTAGCGCCCGTAGGTACCTAGTAGAGGGGAAATCCAAAGATATATATAT
>QMFG01003688.1:0-14373 GCA_003314545.1 Ramaria sp. MG151
AATTATGAATTGAGTTGTTCATATTCACTCAAAGCTTGCGATGACTTGCCATATCATCAGGCTTAACAATATGAACGTTCTAGACTCTCATACTTACTCTCCGAAAGATTTAGGCATGGCTATCCCTACCCGAAGAGCCACGCAATTCGGAAACATGTTTCAAGAGTTGTTGTGGGTCTGTTAATCTTCTTCTTCATTCACAATTTTCCTCCCACCCTTGTTCTTTGTTTCCTATGGCTTTTAATTAGTATACATGTACCTTGGCCACTTTCTAACCATCACGGACTCATTCCCATTCGCTCTTTCTTCTGAATGGTTCAGTATATAGCTAGCACATTCGCATGTACATTCCCTAGTTCAATTATCGTATGTCAACCTGATTCTTCCACTCACACTTGCCAACTCATCCTCAACTTACCTTAAACAACAACTCTATATCTTTTGAGTAAGCACTCTGATTCCACTCTCATTAGTTAAATCCACTTCAAAGAATGTAAGATCATTGGCTGTGATCGACATGAACTGCAAGGTTCATTCGATCCACGAGATAGAATCCTTTCGGAACCTCTGTCTCTTCGGAACCATGCACTTCATTCGCAGACGTTCCGAAAGTCATTTGCTTTTGCTGTAGGATTTCAATTCACTTTCCAAACCCATTCGGTTATCATTAGGAATATTTCCGAATATTTTCTACTAACACAACATTCATCACTGTGATTCAGATTCTGACATGCAGGTGCTGGCTGCAATGAGAACCAAGACGAGATGAGATCTGAAACAACGATAACCAGAGAATAGGGACCAAGTTAACCCTATATCAACAAGATATTCAAACTATCTGGGCTCTCTATAGAGCAGCTAGGCTGAAACCAACTGGTATTTCAAATCAAAAACTAAACTACTTATACTAATTCATTTAGTTTAGGGCAAGCACTTTTTAGGCAGCTATTGTGTTTCTAACTAAAAATAACTAAATTCTTATCTAAAATAACAACAAGCAATGTCTCTACTCAACCAACATAGCATCTTCCAGGGAGGAATCCAAGAAAGATGAGATGGCAGACATGGCAGATACCAAGGTATTCACAGATGGCTCAGGGGCAGAAGGTGGAGTGGGTGCCGCAGCAGTAATGTACAGGAGAGGGAGAAGGACAGCTGATCTGAGATATCATCCAGGGTCACTAGCTGAACACACCACATATGAAGCTGAAGCAGTTGGAGTACTTCTAGGCCTAGAACTGCTACGACATGAGAAGGACATTAAAAAGGCAATGATACTCCTTGACAACCAAGGAGTTATACAGGCTGTCAAGCACCTCCACCCAAAACCAGCATAGTACATTCTGGGGCACATCCATGATCTGGCCTGCACAGTGGCAGCACCATCCCAATGACAGCAGACAGTCCTGATGATATCCTGGATCTCAGGCCATGATGAGGTTAAAGGCAATGAGGAAGCAGACACAGAGGCTAAGAAGGCGGCATCAGGTGATGGAAGCCAGATGAGTGATCTCCCACCCTTCCTAGAAGCTAAACTCCTGCCACACAGCCTGGCTGCTGCATGGCAAGCATTCAGAGTAGATGTGAGACAGAGCTGGGGGTAACAGTAGCAGCTATCCCCCCACTATGCATGACTCTCCAAAATCGATGACAGGCTCCCATCACCAAATTACCTCAGAGACACAGCAGGGATCACATGTTCCCAGAGCAGTCTTATTACACAGCTGAGAACTGGACATGTGCCACTTAACAGACACCTGTATAGGATCAAGAGGGCACCTTCTCCACTATGCCCTGCCTGTTCCAGAGCTGATGGATCAATACACCACTACCTCTTTGAATCCCAAGCACACGAGCATGCAAAGCATAAGCTACAAAGAAAGCTTGGTCAGAAGTCCACATCCATCAAAGAGCTGTTAGGAAAGCCAGACTGCATGTTGGCACTGCTGGGATATGTGGCTGCAACAGAATGCCTGAAGGGGATCTTTGGCAATATGTTCCCCCCACCTTCATAATAAAAGCAGTTTACCTCAACAGACAGTCAAGGAGCTGACTATGACATGGATGACAATTTTACCCAACATACCATACACACAAGCTCTGGAACATCTCACCTTCATAATTGTTAACAATTGACCTTAGTGTCAAGTCAAACACTAAGGGGAGCCAGTCGTGCTACTGTACTACTATATATAAGATGTGACCCCTTTGCCCAGGGTCCGTGTCACACTCTGATGCTGTGACTATGCGTGACGCAACAGGGGTATGACAACAAAGGGGAACATGAGTGTAGGGACTGGGGATGAAGTAGAATGAAAATGGAAAGCTAACAATAATATAGCAATGCCTCCTCAGCTCATGCAACGGTGGGTATCAACACGGCACAGCAAGACTATAAGGACCTACAGACCCTCATATCTTCAACTATGGCACTCATTATCATTGTGCTAGACTGCCTTGGCAGCTGAGCACTTACGTGGCCAGACCCCTCACACTAGCAAAACCCAACAGGAGAGAGCATATACTTGCCCCATTTAGAGGGGAGTAGTAAACAGCTCAAGGAGCTGGGCCGGCAGGGGGAGATGGGTTTGTTGTTGGTGCATCTACTCACTCAGGGATGGAATTCAAGTATAAACTGTGTAGCAACCACCATGGACTTAGTCTGAGGTCGAATAAAATGATTTGAAAAAAAAAAAGCCTTGCGCGTTACCAGCTCGCGTTCCCGTGTCATTGCCAGGGTGGGGGCAGTGCGCGGCTTCTGGCTCCTCGCTGACCCGCATACCTAGTTGGAGAAGGAGCTTGGATGTGTTCGAACCGAGGGGCAGTCCGGGGCGCGGGTGTCGGGCATAATGAGCACCTGGAGGAGACTCAGGCAGAGCGAGATGACGGCTGCGCCTTTGAGTCGGGGTGAATATCAATCATGCGAGGACCTTGGTACGAGTTTAGGATATCCGGTATTATTGTACAGCAAGGAGTAGTTTTTGTATATCTTATGATGTTGCTACGCCGCAGGATTGATGCAGATAATGGTTTATAGGGCCATGTTTGTTGGGCGTAAGTTTGGCTCCGATCCAACATGAAGATAACTTTGGACCTACAACATCAACTCTACCCTCAATGGCTGTCACCCGCCAGCAAGTCAATCTCCGCTCACAGCGGACTCCTTTGCTTACAATGGACACACCGCTTATGGTAGTGCTTCGACACGTTGTTACATGAATAAAGGGAGCCAGATTTCAGACTTTGAACGTTGAACGATCCTCCTTATCCTCTCTCCTTTACAGGTTTCTGAAAAAGAAAAAGAAATGGCGCAGAATATCACTGAGAGCTCATCACGCGGAGGAGAGGAACAATGGGACGTGACATGTACCCTGTTGTCGCCAGATGATGAAATTTTCACCGAAATCATTGGTGCGAGTCTCACGGAAACGTAGCAAGCATTGTTCACTCAACAAAATTTTTTGACACTATCAGCCGATCGAAACTTTATCTTCTTTTTGTTGTCTTACCATCCGCGGCCCGGTTCGGTATCTTTCCAAGGTACTTCATCATCAACATTGGCGCAACCGCCGCCAGATGATATCATCCAGCTGCCCCGGCAGCTTGAACGACCTCCTGTCTGCCAGGTCTCTTCAGAGGCCATTTCCGTCATCGAGCCTAGTTTGGCGGGAGTCCCCGTCGAACACATTCTGGACCAACTGAAGGACTCTGGCGCGCAGTACGTGTTCTTTTTTTTTTTTTGTTTTAGTTTTGAGGGTCGTGGCGCTGCCTTCCCCTCTCCCTTTGGCCAAAGGGGGTTTTATTTGACGGAGTTTTTTGAAATTACAGGATGTACGCTATTATTACGAAGGCCATAGTCAACGTCCCCGCGGGTGGAGTGCCACGCCTATTACAGATCACGACCAAGGAATCGACTCCCGATATCCCAACGCACGTTCTTGCCATCCATCCAAGTTCAAGGCCTATCGTCTCTGGACCTGAACCCCAAGCCGTTACATACTATCCTGTGCATGCCATCGTTCTCGCCACGCAATGTACAAGGCTTCCTGTTTTCCCTCGTTCACAGCCGCTAAAATATTCAACTCACAATTTGGTCCCGGTCATTCCTTGGTGTCTTCCGACTCCTTCGAGATTCCCTCTCCTTCTCGCTTACCTATACACAGGTAGAACACAGGATATCCTATTAGCATTATGTCCCGTCCCAATCGGTGACTTGTCGCCGCAAGATCATATGAAGAAGACAGCGGAAACATGCAATGTGCAGACTCTGGTTGTGTCCATTGACAGGACACTCTCTTTATGGAAGAATATTCATGCTCTGGGAATTCTCGATGCCGTGCTGTGGCGTACTATCGATTACATTTGGTCGATATTGCTGGAAGCACTGACTATCAAGAGTGGAACAAACTTGGCCTAGGGTGTTGAAACTGGTCTATGCGCTATCCTATGGCTAGGAGAAACACTTGGCGCAACATGATGCATCACTCTCATAGACTATGCACACTTTTTTCCTACTTCTTTTGCTGAAAGTCTACTTGGGATTTACGGGCTGTCTGTCCTTTAGTACATCGCGGCGTCAGACATCTTTTTGCGTTGCACGGTATAAGCAGCTATAATGTCGAAATATACAATTTTTTACTTTTTGAATTTCTGAAGCATAAAGGCTGGTGTAAACGGCACAGGATTTAGAACATAACGGTAAGGGATCCCCGTTGGTAAGCCAGGACGCACTTATGGAACAGGCCTTGGGGAAATGCCGCGCTGCTGCGCTGTGTCACGATCATGATTTATGATCTGTTCCACCTTCCGAACCATCCGAACCATCCGAACCATCCGAACCACCCGAACCACCCGAACCATCCGAACATCACATTTCCGAATCCACTCTTCGGAACCCGCTTCATCGGCAGACTTGTCACACCTACAACCCCCCAACACCTCGTCACCCATAACACCTTGAATCATCCTAGCAACATCACAAGGACCCAATCAAGAAACCAGATTCTATTATTGGCCTTTCCTCAGAAAAGAAGCACCTACACTATCCCCATCACTATCCCCATCTATTTCTAGGAACTCAATAGAAGGGTCGATTCTATGCTTCTAAAAGCTTATGGAAACAATACATACGATTCCACATATGGACGAGTTCATCCCCGTCACTCAGGACCGTCGTTTAAAGAGGTGAAACAAGGGTTTGTTTATCCGAAACAACATACGGTTCGGAAACAGGTTTCAGGGTTTGTTTCTAGTTCGTTAAACCCTTCTCCCATTCACAATCTTCATCCCACTCTTGTTCTCTATTCATTATGGTCATTAACTAGCATACATGTACTTTAACTACTTTCCGATCCTTAACGGACTCATTCCCATTCGCTCTTTCTTCCGAATGGTTCAGTATATAAGCTAGCACATTCGCATGTACATTCCCTAGTTCAATTATTGTATGTCACCTTGATTTTCCACTTCTACTTGCCAAACTTGCGCCAAACTCAACTTCACCAACAACTGTATATTTTTTTGAGTAAGCCTTTCAATCCGACTTTTATCATTTAAATCCACTTCAAAGAATGTAAGATCATTGGCTGTGATCGACATGAACTGCAAAGTTCATTCGATTCTCGAGACAGAATCCTTTCGGAACCTCTGTCTCTTCGGAACTATGTACTTCATTCGCAGACGTTCCGAAAGCCATTCGCTTTTACTGTAGGATTTCCATTTGCTTTTCAAATTCATTCGATCACTATTAGAGATATTTCCGAATACTCGTACTAACATGACATCCATCCACAATATTCATTGCTATTGTTTGGATTCTGACACGCTGGTACTCAAAATTGTAAATAAAATGAACCAGCACACTTGTGATCACCACACATGTTCCTATTTTTTTCTCCTACATCATAATATATATAAAAAACTGAAAACTGAAAACTGAAAACTTCTTAACAAACCAAGAACTAGTAATAATTTGACAATATCAGTTTGTTTTGTCTTCAATTTGAGCTCCTTCAAAAAGAAGCAAGTTTTCCTCCTGCTCCTAAAACAGAAGCTGAATTATCTAATATAATCCACAACTTTGTTGAGACACATAGATACAAAGATACAGGCAACAGGCTACTGTGTATGTGGGTGTTTGATACCTCTACACAGGGCAACACTACGTAAGGATGCTTGTGTTGACAGGTCCATTCTAGATTGTACAGGCTTACAAATTACTCGCAAGTAATGTATCTCACAAGAACAAGATTTTGAAGAGATTACAGGTCCTGTTTTGGACCAAAAGTGTGATCATGTATGTGAAGATTGTGTCTCCTTATTGAACAAAAAAACCATACCACTTTTATCTTTAGCAAATGGAAATTGGATAGGAGATGTTCCATCCGCATTGAAAGGACTTTCTTATGCTGAAAAACTGCTTATAGCAAGATTGCGTAAAAATTACTGCATCATCCGTGTGGAATCTGAATTTAAAAAAAGTGAGGAAATGCGGTACTTTTCCCAAGTCCAATACCAAAACTATATAAACTTTTGCCACCTCACCAAGATGAATTAGATGAGATACTTGCTTTCATCATCACTGGGCCTACAAAACCTACCACAAAACAACTGCACAGGACTCCCTTATTGGTACGTTCATGCAATAGTCAGTTATGTTGTAAATATGAACCTTTAAGTCTTCATTCAATATATGCACCCATTACTCACCATTATATTCACTACATCATCAATCCTCCTCCTATCACTTTCATATTCAACATTATATTTCTCTATGATGATTACAATATATTCCCAACACAAACAGCCGCATATATGCACCCAAAAGCAACAGACACAATATTCTAGTATTTTCCTCATTCTTGAGAAATTTTTTTCTTCTTTTTCTCCATATTCATTCAATAGCTAATTGGACCATATCCCCATATATACATATATACATTAGGAATTGGAGCACCGGACAACAGCTCCAAGGGGTACAGGAACTTTCTACACATATTTATCTGCTGACCATGAGGTCATTGGAGTAAACCTTAACCCTGACCTCCTATGTGTCTCACCTTGCTCCACACTTCGCTTGTGACCTCCCCCTTAGTTTACTTGTATAAAGTAACGCTCCAGAAACACTAAATAACAACCGGTCAATGATTGAATTCTATTTCACTCCCACTCACTAAAATAATATTCAGTTTATCATCCTCTTTATTCTATAATCCATCTAAGACTGAATCTTTTATTGATTCATTGTCTATATCATTTACTACATATTATCTACCCTTCACCACTCGACATTTATCTTCCAAACCCGTCAGAACATCCTTCGTCATTACCGAAGCTTACCGGTTCGAACTCCGACGCGTACCAGCTGATCGCCGTACCGATTAGTCAGCCACCCGACTACGATCGCCAAGTTATCCAACTGGAGATCGGCTTGATCTCAATTTAAATATATTCATTTATATTTTATAACAAGTTAAGCCACCCACCATTATTTGTAGAAGATGAAACTCCTGATGATCTTGGGGAACTGGCAATGGAAAATGAGCTATATGAGCAGGACAACTTAGATGTATATGAATTTATGCAAAGAGGTATGAAGAGGTATGAAAACTTTAAGAAGAGATCAAGAAAGACAAGCTGCTGAACATGTTGCTCTAACATGTGGGTGGTTGGACAAATGTTTTGATAAGCTTCCTTCTATTAAAGATGCTTTTGAAAATGGTGAATCTAACTCAAGCAAAGAATGGAAGACTATTCTTGAAGTAGAAAAAGAAGGGTGTACACTCTTCCAGCAACAATATGTTCTGCCAATCATACAACAAGATATAGCATATAATGGTGAACCTTCACAATTTGTTCCTGACCAGGTGAAAATAATACCTGGAAAGTATTTAACCAAATCATTCAGAGCTAGCAAAATCCAAGATCAAGTTCATACAGATGAATGTGTCAAATATTTTGGATTAAAGCCTGACCAAGAAAGGGCTTTTTGTTTGGTTGCTAATCATGCTGTACAACCTGCAGGTGAACAACTACGAATGTACTTTGGAACAGGTAAATATCAAGTCATCAAGGCTCTAGGACATTTCTTTGAAAAGAGAAATCAACCTCATTTGTTCCAGCTTGTTGCTCCTGCTGGTTCTGCAGCTGCCCTGATAGGAGGTACTACTTATCATATGCTGCTAGGTATACATCCCAGAAACAAGGGTAAATTAAATCCCACTTTATTATCACAAATCTGGACAAGAGTTCAACATATTCATTATCTGTTACTAGATGAAGTGTCAATGGTGGATGCCCAAGACTTGTACTTCATAAGCAAGCATCTTTGTTTGGCACTCAATAAGCCTGACTTACCTTTTGGAGGAATAAATGTAATTTTGGCAGGTGACTTTGCTCAGTTACCACCTGTATCTCAATACCCTTTATATAGCAGTTCCCTTGGAACAAAAACTGTACAAGGAACTTCAAATGAAATCCAAGAAGCTACAATTGGACAAGCTACATGGCATTAGTTTACTACAGTTGTCATTCTTTGACAGAACATGTGCCAATGTATACAATCCCCAGAAGATGCCAAACTATGTCGTGTATTAGAAAATATGAGGTACAGAGCCTGTACCAATGCTGATATAAACTTCCTGAACCAATTGGTGGCTGGTTGGACAGAAAGGAAAGTGAAATTAAACCAAGCAAAATTTAGAAACATATCTGTTATAGTAGGTTTAAATGCATATAGAGATAAATTCAATAAGCTAGGATGTCTACAATTTGCTAGTGAAAACCAACAGGAGCTGCATCACTTCTACTCTATGGATACCTTTACTTCCTCTCCCAAGGACCACATAACTCAACCTCAGAAAAGGATAAAAGTAATAAGAAAAGAAAATAGAAATTTTATTGTATTTATTTTGTATTTTGTTTGTGTTTTATTCAAATTTTGATGAAGCTGCTTCAATGCCAGTTTTAGGTGTTTATTTGATAATCTAAGCAGAGATGTATTGAAATGCGGGGGATGTGCCGATGTGGATGCAAAGTATCAGTGCTTAAAGTTTGCATACTGTGACACGAGCTTTGTAGATAGAGATAAAGCGCAAACTTAACAAAATTGAGATAATTGTTGAGTTATATAGGTTCCTTGAAATGAAAGCAAATGGCCAGTGATGGTTTTCTAACAGTGGAATGGTTGTAGAGATATCAACCAAGAGATTCAGAGTATGTGAGACTTTGTGGAGTTTTTCTGCCTTAGATTGTACCGAGAAATACAAATGTATTTAAAGGAAATGCTAGCTAGGGTGAGTCTTTGTGGATGAATGAAAAATAACAGGGTGATGGAGTGGTTCTGGGGTTGGAATCTACATGAGGGGTGAAATGTACAAAATTGGAACTAATTGCTATCTAAAGTGCCTGAAACCAATCTGTGTGCTATGAGAACTACAAATCATATGTGCAACAATTTTTATTTAGTGAAAAAGAACAAGAAAAAAAGATTGGAAAACTTCTGAAGCTTCATTTCAAAGCTCCAGGCACTTGTTCCTAATGAAATGGAAGCATTTGGCTTCAGTCGTGGATCGGTGATCATAGGGGCGAGTGGAAATGGTTAATCAATAGTTAGATTAAGTTTTGGAAGTTTTTCAGAGTCACGTGGATGTAGATCATTGGCTATTTGAGCCCATTTGTGTCCGAACGCATGTGTGCAGTTGTTTGTGATCGTGTGGGCTCAGGGATGCTTTTCCGATTGATTCTAAAAATATAAACAAAAGGTTTTCTAAGGCTAAAAGCCTTGAATTGAAATCAGTAGTGTTTTTGTGGTTATTTTCTATTTTTATTCAGGCAGCCTTACTGATCCTTCAGGTGGATTATGTAATCCAATGTTTGCAGGGTAGATAATAAATAATAACAAAAAGAACATGATCCCAGATGTGTTTCTAACCTTCTGGGACCTGGACTAAAAGATCTCTTATGGAATCTTCCTCATGCTACCCTTCCCCTTTCGCTTTTTTCCCTCAAACCACGACTCCCACCCACTCCCATCGAGTCCTCCACACCGCAACTGTCGCAGACCTCACAGCCTCCCTCACTCGACACTCGCCGGCCCCAACGCTCGCAACGCACACGTTCGAATCCTACGGTTACCCCTTCCCCTCCGGCATCGCTCTTCGCAACGGAAACTCGCTCTCCTCTTCGTCCATCACCTCTCACCCGTTACTGCTGCCCTCCTTTGCTCTACCAGCATCCGTAGATGGCACGTACCGTGGATTTCTTTGGATCCCCCTCTCGTGTGTCACTCAGTCTTGCACACCGTTCTTCGTCCTTGGGGTGGACGTGGGGTCTGGAGGAGTTCGCGGGAGCAAAGGAGATGCGAGGTCGCGCTGGACAGCAGTAACGAGGCCGACTCCACCTTCGCTTGACTGTGCTCTGTCTATGCTAAGCTTCATCTTCACCTCACCTCTATCTCTGCTTGCTACCTGTCTAACAGCTTTGAGCTCGAGTTCTGGAAACGAGTAAGTCATCTACTCGTTTCTAAGCAGAGCCGTCGACTGAGAGCATAAACGTCCAGGGGTTAGAGTCTGGGTGTAATCATGGTACGTCAGTCCCCTCGTTTTGAAGCTGAGCCTTTGCTAAATATATGATGTCTAGACGGTGGGGGGTGTACGGGTGACCAAACACTTGTAAGCTCTGGTTACTTCAAACATACATCTTCCGTCGACATTGGGTCCATCGACGTGAAGACAGGTCACTTTTCAGGGACAGTACGTTTGGCATTTTGAACGTTTTAGGATATTTGGCATTTGGGAGCTTGGGGGCCACGGACAGCTCAGCTTTCTGAGACTGTTACTGTTCGAGTTCGAGGATGAAGCAAAACATGGACACCCTTACAGCATGTTCCACACCATCTGGGCGATGCTCATGTTGGGTCGTGAAATGCGTGGTGATATCCCCAGATGCTACTGAGAACTCGAACGCATTCCTCGTATCTTGTATTGTTCCGTCCTTGATGTACAACTGGATATTGAAGCTTTTTCCCTACGGGGTTTTTTAATGCCCAATCACGTGTGCCTTTCAGTTAATACCTACCCCGCATCAAGAAGAGAACAATTAGGTACATATGAGCTTGAGCTTCAACTCGTGCCCATCTAATGAAAACTATGATCCGTCGGTTGAATACGGTAACACTCCTGGGCCTTGGAGGTCTCGCTATGTTTCAAGAAAATGAGAGTGACACGAGACAGTCGCGACAGCGACAATGGACAGGTTTTGACGCTCTCGTCGAAAGCAGCGAAAATTGGAGTATACCTGTAAGTTGGAGCGGCGGGGCGAACCATAAGTGGTCATGGCAGTGCTATCGATTATATATACATGATGTAATGGAGAGTACCAGGCATACTATCTTTGTGTAAAGGTATGCCTGTGATGATCAAACAAAACACTGCTACAGAATGTTGTGTAACCAATGGAGCAGAAGCTACTGTAGTAGGTTGGAAATCCTCCTCCTTGACCAAGGACAAGAAGGTTTTGGATGTTGTGTTTGTCAAATTAAAATCACCTCCTAAAACAATACAATTACAAGGATTACCACTGAATGTTGTCCCCATTGTGTGTGAATCTATTGACATATGTTGTCAACTACCTAATGATGAAATGCTTAATGTTTCCAGGCAACAAGTACAAATATTACCTAACTTTGCAATGACAGACTATCGCTCTCAAGGTTGAACAAGACCAATTAATGTTGTACATCTGGGCACCTGCTCCTCACATCAGTCATACAACACAGTCCTGTCTCAAAGCTCCTCTGCAGAAGGTACTGTACTATTGCAAGGATTTGACCAAGCAAAAACCCAAGGTGGGACTACAGGATAGTTAAGACAAGAGTTCAGAAAACTAGAACTTCTTGATGATATTACCAAACTCTGGTATAATAATGAACTGCCTACATTTATTAAGGGAAATTGTAGAAACATATTATTACATGAGTTTCAACTCTGGAAAGGAAAACACTATATGCCTAACAAGGTGCATAAGGCAAATCAATGGGATGACTTTCACCCAATGGAAATCCAAGAAGCTTATGAAGGAGAGCAATGGCACTTATATGAAAAGATAAGTAGTATGCCAATACAACCTTGTAAGAATCCAAAACCTAACCTCCAAGTTCCTTTATACACACCAGCAGCAGGTTCTACTGCACTAAGTAAACTCAGTGAAGGTAAGGGAAGACATATAACTTTAATCAAAAGTGATACAAAAGTACTCCTGTCATCCCCTGCTACTCAATCCAATGAAAACTTGGCAGTTGGACCCTTAGGTACTATATGGGACTCTATGTCCTATTCTTGTGGATATGATGCATTGTTTACTGTATTGTGTTCCATTTGGTGTGAAAATACTGATCCAACATATCTGTCATATGCTTGTACTAATCAATATTGGGATCTACTCCATAACAATTTCCAAGATGTCAAATCTGGATTGATTACATTAGACAATGCAAGGGATCATACAAGACAGAGATTAAATACTGATAACAGGTGTACCTTTCCTTATGGAAGTGAAATGTTAGGAATTGACACATTAACTGAAACAATGTTAAAGGTAAACACTGGTGTCGCATATATTAACGTCCAATGTGCTGCTGGACATGAACAGCCAATCATGGATGTAGACTATTTGCTTGTCATGAGTTGCAGCACTGTCACTTGGGAATTGGGATATTATTTGACTAATCATTTAGATGAGAATTGTCAGTCCTGATCTGTTCAGGAATGGTGGGATGTTTTGCAATGTCAATGCCGGAGACAAAGATGTTCTCATAGATTTTGCTTTGCTAATGTCACAAGTTGTTAAGAACTAGGTCAGAACAGAGGTAGAGGTAGGGTTGGGGCTCAAGGTGGGGTCAGTTGGGGTTCGGGGTCGGGTTGCCAAGGAGGGCCAAGGCTTGGCGAATGAATTGAATGGGACTTGGCTTCAGCTTATGTGTTGTGCCAGCTCAGAGTCCTGTCCCATATTTCAGACGAGGCCTGAGGTCACCCGAGGCTCGGGCGTGACCTTTAGCAAAGGGAGCGAAAGAGTGTAGGGATTAAAGTAGAAGTATATTTGGGTATCTTAGTCGATATCAGAACTGCCTTTCATGTACATGAATGAATAGTTTATATATGAGGGGGTTCGGGGATCAGGGACCAAGTGACCGAAGTCAGGGTCGTAAGCTACGAAGGTGTTAAGAACTGAGTCGTAGGGAGGCAGAATTAGGTTTGGGACTCAAGGTAGAGTTGACCAAGGTTCGGGGTCAGGTTGCCAAGGAGGGCCAAGGCTCAGCGAGCGGGTCGAGTGGGACTAGGCTTCAGCTTATGTGCTGTGCCAGCTCAGAGTCCTGTCCCATATTTCAGACAAGGCCCGAGGTCACCCGAAGTTTGGGCATGACCTTAGCGAGGAGAGTGAAGGAGCGTAAGAATTAAAGCAGAATGTATTTGGGTATCTTCGTTGATATCAGAACTGATTTTCATGTACATGAACGAGTAACTTATATACGGAGGGGTTCGGGGATCGGAGACCAGATGACTGAGGTCAGGGTTGTAAGCTACACAAAAGGAGATCAAACAGATGGGACGGATATGAAACATGTTTAAGGTGAACAGGGGTTTGGGCCTGAAGGGCTGGGGGTTTGGTTAGGTGGCATGGGTACTGACAGAAGGGGAAGATCAAACATGAAGGAAGAATAGGTGAAACATGGTGATCAGGGATTCGGTCCCAAAGGCCCGGAGGTTGGTTGGTCTTGGAGCAGACTGTGACACAAGTAAGAAATCATATACCAATGCACCACCTGTAATTGTATTTCAGACATCAAATGCCTTCAATATCAAAATCTCTGATAATTTTACTGTCAATATCACAGATGGATCCCAACATGCATTGAGATTAACAGGTATCATTTACTTTGATAACTCAGCCAATCACTGGATATCATGCATTATAGACAAAAATCTAGAAGTTTGGTACCATGATGGTATACAAACCACATGTATCTTAGGAGATTAAATGAGCTGGATATTGTTAGAAGAGCATCTATAACATCAAATATCCATGTTTCATTAGATGTATATAAAAAGGATTAAACTATTATAGCAAATACAAGTACAATTATAAATGATCAGTAAAGACTGCTGATCATGCAAATATAAATCACATGGTACATTTTCATATATCTTGATATATTTGTGAGTATATAACCTGCCTTGATTTGGCAGCGGTGATGTGTTCGCCTTGGGTTTGATACCTAAAGCCTGCACGCAACGGTCCTTTCCTCAGATGGTATCTAGTGCAGTCGTTCGAGGGACACAGCAGTTGTGTATATCGTTGATAGGTTAGTTGAATTGT
>QMFG01003697.1:0-18759 GCA_003314545.1 Ramaria sp. MG151
GATATCAAGCAAAGATTTGGAGACTGTTCTGAGACTGTGGAGGTTATACTGCCTTAATTCTGGAGAAATATACAAGCGTACTTATAGTCTGAGCTAGCTAATGATTGTCCTTTGTGTTTCCAAGAAAAATACTGGGGTGATGGAGCGATTCTGGGGTTGCAGTCTACATGAGGGGAGGAATGCACAAAATATGTACTAACACATGTTTAAAACACCTGAAACTGATCGTGAGGTGGTAGGATTTGTAGATCATGTGTTTCACTACTATATTGAGTCAAAGAACAAGGAAAAATAATGACAGAAAATCTTGAAACTCCATTTCGAAGCTTTGGGTGCTTGATTAAATGAAATCGAAGCGATCGGCTTCGCTCGTGGATCGGCGACGATAGGGGTGATCCGGAATGGAAATAGAAGTGTCGTAGGGGTTGTTGGAAGTGTTTCAAAGCCACGCGGGGCTCGATCGATGGCTATTGAAGCCCGTTCGTGTCCGAAGCGCATATATGCGCACGTTCGTCCCTGCATGGGCCGGGCATCGTTGGCCGAATGATTCTAAAGGTGTAAACAGATAATATCCTAAGGCCCAAAGCCTTGGATTGACATTAGTACTTGTTTTTATTAGGTTTTATTGGTTTTATTCTAGGCGGCGCTACTGATGCATCAGTAGATTATGTAATGTGTAGCCGCGCGGTGGGAGAAAAGGAAAAATAATAAAATAACATATATAAGGACTATCTAAATAGCTAGAATATCAAGCTGTATCTTCGAGTGTACAAGACCAGCAGCGAGTTTTAAGCCTTTATCCGAGTTCTCTCCTCACTACTCTTCTATCTAATCACAGGACTTTCTAAGTCCAACAAGTCTATTCCATTACTCTCTTCGATGCTCGACCACGAACGAACGTTTTTCAACGATCGCCCATTCGACGCGACATCGAACGATGCGCCGACGCATCACCGCCGTGCGTTCCAAACACATCACGTGATCAATGCATGAATCACGAACGCGTCAACATCGCGACGCGACTACGCATCACAAACGCGATAATAATTAATATTTTATTATCCTATTACTATTTAATCCCCATCTCTTAATAATATGGACATTCTAGACCCTCAGGATCACTCTCCGAAGGATTCAAGGACGGATAACTTTACCCGAAGAGCCATGCGATTCAGAAACATGTTTCAAGAGTTATTGTTAGTTCGTTAATCTTTTTCTTCTATTCACAATTTTCCTACCACCCTTGTTCTTTGTTTTCAATGTCCTTTAATTAGTCTACATGTACCTTAGCTACTTTCCAATCCTCATGGACCCTTTTCCATTCGCTCACTCTTCCGAACCATTCGGTATAAAAGCTAGTACATTCACATGTATATTCCCCAGTTCAATTATTGTATGTCAACTTGATTCTTCCTACCCATACTTCCCAACTCGTCCTAAATTCACCTTGAACAACAACCTCATATTTGAGTAAGCACTCCAAATTTTACTTTTATTAGTTGAACCCATTTCAAAGAATGTGAGATCATTGGCTGTGATTGACATAGACTGCAAAGTTCATTCGATCTATGAGATAGAATCCTTTTGGAACCTCTATCTCTTCAGAACTATGCATTTTGTTCGCAAATGTTCCGAAAGCCATTCGCTTTTACTATAGGATTTATTTTCACTTTCGAATACAATTTTATTATCATTGGAAACATTTCTGAACAGAATCACTAACACCTCACTTATCCACAACTTCTATCACTGATATTTGGATTCTGACATCACCCTCTTCCAGTCCTCTACAGTCCACTCTCTGTGCTTCAAAGCAAAGGCCAACCTCAGCTGTCTATGCCTTGCACTGAGGAAGGGCTTTTTGTTCTTCACCACAGCCTTGAATGAATGTTTCCTAAGAACACTTCTGACTGTTTTTGAGGAGACTGGGTGGGGAATAATTGTATTGATGTGTTTGGTGACCTGAGTAGCATTGGCAGCTCTGCCAGTAGCAATTTGTGATAAAATAGCATGTTGATCTCTAGAGGAAAGCTTGGGGGGACAACCTCCAGAGGAGCAGGGTTGGTTGGGATAGAGAGTTCTGAGAGTCCTGGATACTGTGGACTGGCTGAGCCCAAGTCCTGAGGCAATAGTGCAAGTGGAATGACCATGAGAGGCCAAGGATGTTGAAATATTTCGACGAGAGGTTGAGTCCGATGTCGGTTAAGCACTAGAGGCAGTTAGACGCGCAGCATTAATTTTTCGTATTATCATACTACGTGGCATGAATACCACTTTTTCTGCCGTTTATTTTCAACAAAGGAGAGGAGGTTTTCTTTTTGAGTAGAGGAAGTAGGGTGCATTGGAATGTAGTAAAGTTCTGGACATGTTGGAGGGGATTAAATACCTTAATTTGAGTTCTCATGAAAGATAAGGTTACCATAGTAACCATCTATCAAGGGTTGCATGTTATATAATAGATGGAGCATTAGATTCTGATTGTTCTGATAACATCTCACAAAACTGAGTCAATGGGCCCTTGATTTGAATTGCCCATATCTTCATCACCCCTGATTAGAATTACATAATTTTTAATGGTTGTATAGCCCTGATCAGATTCTTTCTTTGATGCACCAACACTTTTTTTTCATATATGTTTTACATTCAAAGCTATTCAATGAGTCCAAAAGCACCAAACATTGACTCAGTTTTGTGAGTCACTGTATTTGGAGTCATTACATATGGACAGGTAACAATCTTAAAATGTAAATAAATAAATATAGGAATCATAGAGAAATTGCTGCTCGCTTCCCTTCATCATGAAGTACTGAAGTGACTAACTGCTCCAACAGACTACTTATATGTAAGAAAAGACAAATTAGAGAAGATACATATCTAAAAAAAAGGACAAGGAACAAAGGGAAAGAAAGTCTAGTTCCACGGCCATGGTCATTTGGCCACTCACTGGGGTAAGTTCTCAGCCTGGATATATGTTGCATGCATAATATTAGCACATATTCCAACACTATAAATGAGAATGCGTCAATATGATTGAGGTCTCATTTGAGTATCTATCCACAGCCAACATGCTGGCTGATATTGACCAAAGCCCTCATTCACCCTAAACATCAGAAATTCACAACTTAACTAGGCCTATCTATCCACCATGCCAGCCCACAGTGAGGGGGAGCATTGGAGACTGAAACTGATGACTACAACAGTAACATGTCTCAGTTGTAATGGCTAATGGTGTGGGGACAGATCACCACGTTCCCACTCCACATGCCCAGTAGGATATAGAGTCTTTTTCATCCACCTGTAACACCTCAGTCCATTCTACATACCAACTGAGGTGAAGTGTTTTCCTATAATCTACTTGTCCATCATACTTATGTACATGTAGATTGCTGCACAAGTAAATACGTCCGTTCTACACACCGACTGAGATTGCTGCACAGGTTACAATAGTCTGTCCGTTTGATTTCTCGGTGCGCTGCACATCGCGCAAATTTTTCCTTTCAGGTCCCTGGCAAATTAAATGGCTTCCAAATTACTCCCAGTAAACGAGATGGTAGGGCAGTAGCCAATTCATAATCTTTCCTTTATCCATGCGACAAGCTCGTCTCGCTTGACAACATCACCCCTGCCTAAATTTTCCACTTTCACCTTTTTCCCGTCGACAAGCTCCCACTTTTGCTCCTTGACAGTGACAAGTCCCTCTCGCAACTCGTCGGTGCCCAACATGATCACAAACGGCACCTCGTCCTTTTCCGCAGCAGCAAACTGTGCATTCAGTTTCGGCTTCGTCTTGAACAAAAAGTCAGCCTGTAACAAACGATACGTGAGACCGTCAGCCCGAAAAACCTGTAAATAATGCATGGCGCACTTTGATTCCTGCCTCTCGCAGCTCCCTCACCAACGCCACTCGCTCTACCAATAACCCATCGCCAGGTGCAATCACGAACGCCACGGTTTCCTTGCTCCTACCCCCACACTCAACCCACTTTGGCCAAGTAAGAGCAAACACCCGGTCAAGCCCAATGCTCACTCCCACGCACGGCAGTCCAGGCGCCTTCTTCCCGGTCTTCGAGTCCCCGGCTGCAGCGGCCGTGAACAGCTGAACAAGGTTGTCGTACCGTCCTCCAGCTGCAATCGATCCAACTCCGACTGTCGACTCATCCACCTCCGGTTCACCATCCTCGTCTACCTGAGCCTTTGCCGCTGCTTTCGGTTTGGATGGCGCAGCAGACGAGGGGCCGGGTATAGCAGATGGGTTGGCTGTGAACCCAGGAGGCGCCGATGCCTCCACGATAGCTTCATATATGATACCTGTGTAATAGTCCAACCCTCGTGCTAATGAGAGGTCCAAGGAGATCTAAAGTGAATGTCCGTCAACATGGTCCTGCCAACCGGCCAGTTTACACCTTACATATTGTGTTACTTGGTATGCATCTAGCAACCGGAACAGAAGACTCATCTCTGATATACCTTCCTTTGAGCTTGCATTAGCTGTAAGAGCAGCGTCCGCTTCCAGCACCCGTAACAGTTCGGGTCCACCTGCACGAGTGCGGGTAGTAAATTAGCACGAGAGGGCATCGTCTGTAGTCCAGACAAACAGCGACACACCTTTCAGTTTGACATACTCGCCAATTTTATCAGCTACATCAGGTTCGAGCCCTTTTTCTTCAATCATCTCTTTCCGAACTTCAGACCATGGCAACTAATACACTCTCAACATGCAAACAGAAGATCAGGACCAATCCAATAGTTTCTCACCTTGTCTAGTTTATCTACTGCAGATGAGATAGTCCGTATTTTTGCATCGGGTACTCCACAGACCTGGAACAGACCATCGAGAATTTTACGATGATTAAGCTAGTGGCCATGATGTAAATCGACTGTACACGAACTCCTCCATGTACACACACCTTAATAGTATACTCCCCCACATCTATCCGGGACAGCACGGTCGAAAGCAGAGAAATAATCTCAGCATCAGGGACCATCGTATCCCAAACACCAGTTATATCAAAGTCCTATGGTAGCATATGGGAGTTTAGAGTCGCGGACAAAATCAGAACAGCAGTGGTTTTCATCGAACTTACCGCCTGAGAAAACTCCCTCATACGACCCTTTGAAACAACCGGGTTATCCCGCCGGTACACCTTTCCGAATTGGAAGAGCTTGGAAGAAGACGACGCAGCGGACGGCAGTGACGACGCCAGGTGGCGTGCGAGTGGTACCTGTTGTTCAACCAAGAAACAAACATGAAAAGGACTGTCTTTCACACAGTGTTTAAAGGGGGAGTAGGGATAAGCAGCGTACGAACAGTGTGGTCGTAGCGCAGTGCAAGCTGCTCCCCGCCCTGATCCGCAAGGTCAAAGATGAGCTTCGCATCTTCCCCATACTTCCCCGCAAGAATATCTTTCCGTTCAAAAACAGGCGTGTCGAGGCCCGTCCCGCCAAACGACGTAAAGACCTCCTTGATCACTGACTCGATGTGCGCACGGCATGCCGTCTCTGCAGGCCCGAAGTCTCTCGTGCCTTTGGCTGTTTTGAGGAGCAATCGATCCTTTTTCTTTCCGTCCGCTTTGAGATCCCGTTCCTTCCCTGCAGCTGCAAGCTGCCCTAGCGCACGCTTCATATCTCCGAGCTTTTTGTGGACTTCATCGATACTTGACTGATCTGCGCTTTGCTCCCGCAGAGTTTTCAGCAACGCAGTTTGCTCTCGAATGGACTGATTGAGTGCATCCAGCTCTTGAGAGGACATGAGGAATGTCGAGGTGGTAAACCTTTGGGCGAAAACCTTTGATCGAGGATTACAAAGTTGGTGAATCAAGACACGCGTTGACGAAACGCGCATGCACAAAGTGTGACCCAAGGCGCTTTTGCAGACGCCACAGGCGCCAACACTGTCAGAATTTTATATAAAACTTTCCACTGTAAGTACATATGCAGACAGCTCAAGCCAGTTTTCCGAAACCCACGCAGGGTGCTTCCCTGATTCTCTCATTTCGCCTACATTCCCGCACGGTTGTCATTGTAGGATCCGGGAAACTTGCAGCGAGCCGCGCTTTTTCGTGCTTAGAATCCAATGCTCATGTTGTGCTTCTGGCACGAGGCGGCTTAGAGGGTGCATGCGATGAAGTCAAATGGAGAGTTGAACAAGGACAGCTTGAATGGAGGCCAATTGAACAGGAGGCCAAGCTTTGGCGTGCCAGGACGTATGACGCAGGGACGTTCACACAAATCGACGATGAAGATGAGGCCGCTTTGCATTCGGTGCTCTCGAGACTGCCCTCTGTGACATTTGTTTGCGTCACGGACACTATAATTGCGTCAAGGAGTGATATTGCTTTACCTCCTCGCTCCAAGGCCTCAGCGTCGCGTCTGTACGACATCGCGAGCCATACATACCGAATTCCAACAAACACAACGGATATGCCGTCATTGTGCGATTTTTCATTCCCAGCGACACATCGTTTCAGGAGTGCAGAGAGCAATGAGCCAACGGCTCTGCAGGTGGACTCTTTCTCCGTTTGGGAGTTCGTTCCTCCAGTGCTGAACATTTACCAACAACCCTTCCCTAGATCGGTGTCGTGACTAACTCTAAAGGTTGTCGTCTATCGTCTCGTATTACCCGTGAAATTATTGCACGGTTACCCAAAAGCATTGGGAATGCGGTCGATAATGTAGGACGGTTGCGTGACAAGGCAAAGGCAAGCGAGCAGGTGCAACAAATGCACGCTCCTGTCACCTCGTCGTCAAACCATGTTAGCCAGGCACTTGAAGATGAAGGCGAGAACTTGCCATCGACTCCCAACGAACCAGTGCCCCAGGCGCCAGTGGGAAGCCCGACTAATGACTCGGACGAGACGTCACGAACCCGAACCCAGCGACGGATGCGGTGGGTTGCTCAAGTTAGTGAGTATTGGCCGCTCGAGTCCTTGGCATCCTTGGACAATGAAGGAATTGATGGCATATTAAGTGGAGCACCAAACGAACTACCTAGAGCTACCATGACTGGGGACTCTACACAGTTATTAAGAGATACCATCACATCCGCTCCAACTCGTCACATTATGCCGGTCATAGTTCCATGGGAGTCAGTCAACTCAGCTCATGGTCGCATCTTGCTACTGGGATCAGGTCCTGGCCATCCATCGTTGCTTACGCTCGCGACTTCCTGTGCTTTGCGGACTGCAGACCTAGTGCTGAGCGATAAGCTTGTGCCTGAAGGAGTGCTTCATGTAATCCCAAAGCGTGAGTACAGCCTCCTTGTCGCAGAACCATAAATGACCTTGCTTTAGATATCGAGCTTCGAATCGCCCGCAAGTTTCCTGGAAATGCAGAAAGAGCCCAAGATGAGCTTATGCATGCTGCCCTGGAAGCGGCGCGGCAGGGAAAAGTTGTCGTGAGAGTTCGTCACCTTATATTGATGTCCAGGTTACCTTCTCATCTATATCGCAGCTGAAACAAGGGGACCCTATGCTATATGCCCGAGCATCGTCCGAAATAGAGTACTTCACTGCGCATGGCTTTCCACCCACTGTCATTCCTGGACTAAGTTCCGCGTTAGCGGCACCTCTTTCCGCTGGAATACCCGTGACAGCGCGTGGCGTAGCGGAAAGCGTGGCCATATGCACTGGCGTCGGAAAAGGGGGCAAGGGCGGACGCGTTCCTTCGTATGAACGAGCGACGACGGTGCTAGTGCTGATGGGCGTCGCGAGACTAGCAGAGATCGTGCGAGGAATGATGGACACCTACCCAAGCTATTTACCGACATGTATTATTGAGCGAGGGACGATGCCTGATCAGCGCGTGGTGCGATCGACATTAGGCGGAATAGTAGAAGCAATGTCTGACTCACGAGTAGGTGACCAGAGGCCTCCTGGTATGATGGTTGTCGGTTGGGCATGCTTAGGCGTTACAGGAGGAGTGGAAGGGGTCTCGGACGATGTGGGTGATGGATTGGGGGACAGGGACTTGGAAAGAGTGAGTAGGTGGCTTGGTGGCGAACGATTCGTTATCGTAGAGGGTCTTGATGAGAGCTGGCAAGGTCTTTGACTAACGTGCGCGTGTATCCCATTTATTTTAGTCCAATGAAGATAGAGTCTTTGACTAATCATGAAAGGACAGAAGTGACGAGACGCGTGGTCACAATGACTCATCAACACATACAAAATTATGAGATATATATCAAGGTGATACAGCAAGATATGTCTCTAGATAGAAAAACAAAACAATTAGAAGTATCGATTCCAGAAACCAGAAGTGCCGTTTGTATTGGCGGCGTAAGCTTCGATGTCAAGAAGTTTGGCGACAAGTCCATAAAGTTCAACGTTCTGGAAGCCACGCATCACGTACATCTCTCCTGTGGTATGCCATCCGTCATGGTCTCTGAGGCGTCTAGTTAATAGTGAAAAAACGTTCGCTCTGGAACGGGCACGCAGTTTTTGTCCTTGCTTTGCCTTTCCGGAGAATGGACCATCAGAAACAAACATGGCATACATAGAAGGGTCAGTGTTGCCATAGCCATGATTCTAAAATTTCTTCCTCATTAATAAATTTCATAAGCGGTCATGTCAATGTGGCGTACCCCTTTCGTGTACCTTGAGTCCCCTTCATTCCTATTTGTGAGCGCGTATCCAATCTCGGGAACAATATATATAGGGGCTATCCGAGGATGATGAGAGAAGTGATACGCAGGAGGCATAGTATCATGGGTAAACACAGAAAATTTCCCTGGAGACTGTATTGCCGCAGCGGTAAGAAGCTCAAGGACATGTGAGGTGTTGGTTTCGGGGCCGAACCGTAAACCCATTGACGGCCATCCTACAATAGTAGCATGATTTTGCATGATCGTGAATAAAATATATCTGCTAGTAAGGCCTAGCACATTACCATCCTCGTGTTCAATAGCGTTAACATAATCGGTGCCAATAATGTCCTCCAAATAGATGAATTCGACATGTTGAGTGTCTGTCATCCCGTGGTCGCTCACGAAAATGATGTCCACAATGTTTGTCAAATTTCGCATTCTAAGAGCCAGATGGAGATCGCGAGCAAAAGTATCAACGTAAACCAAGGTATCATTGACAAGTTTAGAATTCGGTCCTGCTTTATGACCTGCTTGATCCAGTGAGGGCTCATACGCTGTTCATGGTTTTTAATTTTGGCATATGCAACGTGACACATGGCAAGACGGACCAAGTAGAAGCTGTGGCCGTTCATCCAGAGGAAGATCAATCCAAGCCATGAGCTGATCAAGCTTCTCCCCGAGGGGCACTTGATCCTAGGAATTGGTTGAGCGCTTGTCAAAGGAATAGATATATCCTCTTACCCTCCATGGAACAAAATATGTAGGGCTCATCCCTGTTCGTGTCTCTGGTGGCCCGGGCCTAAATATGTTAAGTTTAAGAACGAGTGGTGTATATATGAAGAAAGTACCACATGAGATTCGCAGTGATTAACCCTGCCTTAGATGCTGTTTCCCAGATCTGTATCATGACAAAGTAGCAAGAGTTTTCAAGTAAGAATGAATGGACAACGAAAGTAGTGAACACAGATTAGAAAACCCCAGGGTGACAAGTGCTAAATTGATACTCACTGGCTCACCGCTCCACCAAGAAGCATTCCACGACAACTTCGAATCAGAATAAGAGAAGGTTGAGTTAGTCTCCGGATCCCAGAAGTTCTGAAAACGCCAGATTAGCAATGAGATCTCCAATTATTTGGAAAAGTGCAATATCAGTGTGGTGAAAGAGATGAACAAAGACACACATTAGCAACTATCCCATGGGATTCTGCATAAAGGCCGGTCCTGACATAGAGATCAACGACATCTCATGTGCACAAAAGATGAAACTAACAATAATGCCCAATGGTTCCTAAAGAACTATGTCAGTACCTGACGAATAGGGAACGATTCACGCACGCACGGGAAGGTCAATGTCTGTATACGATACGTACCATAAGTATTACGAATAAACATACTAGATGATATTCGGCACGACTGACCGGAAAAATAGGTCTCATCCACTTAGCACGCAGGCCAATTCTACTTATCTCCAGGAGGTGTGGAGTGAGCCCTCTGTCTAAGTAGTCGGCACGTAGCCCATCGATTGAAACCATCAACACGGTACGCTTGAAGTCGTGTGTCCCATTGGATCTCAAGATTTCACCTGTTGAAAATCCAGTCTTCCCGTTCCCCACTTTGTCTAAAACATCCTCAACCGTGCTCGCACGGTGATGGCCAAGGAATGGGGGCAACAAGCTTGCACAAACCAGGATAGCTATGATTGAGACAGAGGTGATGACCAATGCTTTAAGAGACCAGCCTCTTGAAGCATCGAAGCCCTCGTTCTTTGAGGATGCCTGTCCAGAGAGTAAGCCTTCACGCTCCTCCGTCTCTGGCTTTGTGCGCTTGAGTTGAGGCATAAGTGACTGCCGCGCCACACGGCAAATCCCGAATCTAAAGCAACCATACTACCACTTTCATCACCATTTACAATGTCAGATCTAGAAGTGCATGAGGGTGCTAGTCTCAGTATGTCGTTTATCGCGTACACACTCCACTGCTTAACACTTGAGATGAAAGACGAACAACTAATCTCTGCGGCGCGATCCGACAACGAGGACCTGCTCTTACAGGTGTTCAGCCGCGCTGGTGAATTCAATATAAATCATAGAGACGGGTGCGTGCATAGTCAAGGCGGGCTATTGTCCCGTTCGAGGCCAACTTTTTCTTGTTGCTTGAGGCGATAGATTGGGAAACACTGGTGAATTCAAGTCTATAACCTCGTCACTCGAAATCACTGATAAACAACACTGTTTCTAACACAGCCCTCCATTATGCGTGAGTCACTTTCTGAGAGGAGAGATTTTTTGACTGAAGAAACAATATAAAGGTCCCAATTTGGCTCAACATCTGTGTTGGAGCATTTGTTATCTTTCGAAGGATGTGACGTGGACCTCCAAAATCGCCTAGAACGCGATACCCCCCTTCATGCCGCCATCAAACACTTGGATAATCCAGAATTGCGTAACTATGTTGTAGAAAATTTGCTCGAGGCTGGAGCGAATACTAAGTACGTGGCTCGAAGTACAAATGGTGCACTTGCTAGGTCGTCTATGCAGGGATCTAACATGCTAGCCCAGGATCAAGGATAAGAACGGTGACATTGTAATTGACCTCGTCTCTTCTTCGTCGACAACGCTCGATGACGAACTTCGATCTACAATTCGGAGGACTGAAGCGTTAGAGAGTGTACCACGAGGAGATGTTGCTGATGGTCAGTCAATTTCGGTTTTGATTCTTCTAACTGTCTGACCTTTATCAGATGACGATGACGATGACGATGACGATGACGGGTCTGGATCAGGGTCAGATGATGAGTAACAACACTTGATTTGACTCCTTCACTGTAGCCCTCTTACCTACGATCCTTGAACTGTCACATATACTACAAATCTCATAGCTGTTGTCGCCAGGGATATCATGCTCTACGCTATGTCTTATAAACCGAACACACCGAAGCCTTGAATTGTTAGAAAAGCAGGGTCGATCACAATTTAGCGACTGTTTCTTTCATGGCGGTGCAACTCAGAGTGATCAACCTAACAACAAACCGAAGATGTTGCAACTTTGGTAAGATTATATTGGTGGGACTTGTGGCTGCTAGTATGCAAATGACTAGGTAGCTTGATCTGATGAACTAGATTAAAGTAACAAGAGCACAGTCGGGTCGCAATGGATTGTAGAGCAAAATCACGTCTCAATGAAATATGAAATTTACAAACACGCTTCGCCTGAGTTAAGCCACTGGCCCACGGTTTCCCGTAGATTGCCTACTATTATGGCTTTCAGTCGATGTCGTTTGGTTCCTCTCTCTTGGGATAGTTGTCCATGTTTTTCTGTGTAGGTATAACGATAATTTTATTGTATTAGCAAGTCCTTCTCTAGTAGGATACTTAAGCTCTTGGAGTTACATAGGAACCTGCTAATCCATGGGTGATGAAAGCACTGCAGCTGCTCTTTGTCTAGATCTGTAAGTAGCTATTGCTAACACAAAAGACACATAGTCTTGTGGCAGTGCACATATCATTGCCATACAGGCTAGCTCTTTGTCAATTGGCACTATGGTGAAGACTGTTTTGTATGGATATGATGGCTTGATCTACTCTGTTCATGAGTGACTGCAGTGAGTTATTGTTAGAACTCATTCCAAGTCTATTCCAAACCTTTGGCCCCAAAGGCCCAAAGTGCTGCTCAGTTTGAATATCATTCCACTTCTATTCCTGTTCACGTTTGGTCTTCATTCTTTTGTTAGTTTCACAACTCTGACCCCAGTCATCCCATCCCTGATCCAATTCTTCTTAGTATATATATTGAGTTTAAGATTATTTTATACAATTGTTGACTATTCTTTTAGATTGTATTTCAGGTAGTTAGCTACTTCCAATGTGAGCTTTTATACTTTAACACTGACTCAGTGTTCTGTCCTTGTATTTTGGAGATTTCAAGTGACCAGAAAACCAGGAAGAGTTGGGAGCTCAACATGGGCTGTAGTGGATGGAGGGGAGAGAGAGAAGGAATGATAGGTGTATTAAGTCAATATCAGAACTGAGGAATTATACATGTGAGCTATGGGTTAATATGCCAAGAGTGTTGGGGATCAAGTTTGGGGAAACAGGATAAGAATAGAATGTGTTTCATGGCCAATAAGAATTATAAGGAAAGATTTATATAGCCTGGAGACAAATTATAAAATAGAACTAAGGTATACAAATGAAAATAGAGCTGAGATATATTTCCATGACATCCTATGGTCTTTCGGAGGGCCAGAAACTGGCCTTGACAAACCCTCTTAGTATATAAACCCATAGTTACTTGTATAATCCCTTCAGTTCTGATATCAACCTAATACATCTATTAACTCCTTCATTGCCATGCCCCACATCAAGCTTTATAAATTGTGAAATGTGTTTATGGACTTTGATCTGAGCCAAATATATTATCTTGATTTTATTCTTCGAGGCAATTCTAATAGTACCTAACAATTATATAATCAATGCTTGAATAGTAATAGAGGGCTGGTGCTATGAAATCAAACCACCTAATGTTTGTATACAAACATATGAAGGTGTGGATAAGATATAAGTGTGAACTTATCAATTTTGAGATAGCCAATATTTCAGATAGATTGACTGGAATGTAAATGAACAGCCAAGGATAATTTTAGAGAAGAGTGACACTTGCTGAGTTATTTAGCTATCTGAGAACCTGAGTATGGTTAGAGACATGTCACTGCTGGTGAAATTGCTTCAGAACTAAAAGCTTATTTAAGTGGTATTGTAGCTATGTGAGGTACCTAGTGGATTAGCTAGAAAATAGAGAGGTGGAACAATTCTGGAAATTTAGGAAGTGTGATATAATTAATGTTGATGAAACTAACCTAGGAGATAACTTTTCTATATACTTTTGGTTTAAACTTGTGTTTCTGAGTGTCAGAACTACAAGTGAAGTATGTGACATAAATTTGATATGAGAGAGAATAGAAATGAAATGAAAGGGAAGCAATGACAAGCCAGCAGACAAGCCAGACCTATTTTCATCCCAACTCCACCAGTGCTATTCTCTTCAACCTTAGTCATCACCTCACATTGCCTTCATATCAACACCACCACTATCTTTTATCGTCACTTTGTTATCTAATCAATTGATCACTATGTCATCATCAATGATTTCCCCTTTGACTCATGCTCAATTTTCTATTGAATCACAACCTGATTAAGGATATGCCAAGTGCCATTTCCCAATCACACCAACATATTCTAATCCCACTCATCTTCATCACTTTAAGGGCAACCCTCCTAGCACCTGTAGGTACCTAGTAGAGGGTAAATATAAAGAGTATATATATGTACTAATAAGATACAAGGAGGAAACCAGCTTACCTAGTAGAGGGGAAATCCAAAGAGAAAAGTCTAAGGGTCCCCACTACTAGTGAAAGTACTATATACAACTGCCCAGCACCTGGCTAGGGACATCCCTACATGCTATCAACCCTGCCTAACTTCTATTCCTATAAGGTGCTTCATCCCTGACAAAGGCCAGGTGTTGGGCCAGGTGTTTGGGTCATACCCCAAAGTGGTCCAAGGTTTTGGGTCATATAATGGTCTGAGGTTTTAGACCAGTGGCCTGAGACTTTGGATCCATGACCTGAAGGTTTGGACTTGGGTTCTCATGCCTCAGGTTCAGAGCATGTGAAGTTTCAGACCTCAGAGATGTAGAAGTCTTCAAAGTGTTAGCTGGAGACTGGTTGTCCCCTAACAATTGCAAGCTCTCTGATCCCAATTATCATGACACTTATGCCATTGGAGAGCCAGTATATGTTGACAACTCCTCAGAACCATTCATATTTCTTGGAGTTAACAAGGTACACTATCATGTAGGGTAAGAGGAATATGTAGCAGAGTTCAAGAGACCATACTGTTAAGAACTGATTAGAACAGAGCCAGATTCAAAGTTGGAACTCAAGTAAAATCAACTGAGGTTCAGGATTGTGTGCCTAGGGGGGCTGAGGCTTGGCAGTCAAATCCAATAGACTTAGCTTCAGCTTATGTGCTGTGCCAGCTCAGTGTCCTCTCCTGGTATTTCAGACAAAGTCTGAGGTCACCCAAAGTTTGGGTGTGACGCTAGAAAAGGGAGCATAAGTAATAAGAGAAATAAAAGAAATGTTCTTGTGTGTTATTTTGAATTTATTTGAATTTTATCTGATGTTTTTGAAGTCTTTCTGATGCACTTGAGTCAGCTCTAATTTTGTAATCTAACCAAAGTTGTATTGAGGTGCGGGGGATGTGCTAATACAGGAGCAACTTGTCATCACTTAATGTTTGCATACAGTTGTGCAAACACTTGTAGGTAGAGATAAGAGGGACACTTAGCAAAATTGAGATAGCAATTGATCTCAATAGTTTTCCTTAATTGAGAGCAAATGTCTGGTAGCAATTTGCTATTAGAGAGACAATAGCAAAGATATAAAGCAATCAATGGAGAACAATAGTGAGACTGGTGGAGATTTACTGCCTTGAATTCTGATGGGAACTACAAGTGTATTTAAACAAAACAGTAGCTAGGGAAAGTGTCTTGTGGGTAGAACAGAAATCAGGGGTTAGGAAGGGCTTTGGGATGCTAAACTACTTCAGGTGGTTGTTTAGCTATTACAAGCCTAATTACTTTTGTTTCATGCTGAAACCGATACTGAAAACTTCACAGAACTACAAATGAGTGATTCAACATATTTCATATTTTCAAATAGAGAAAAGAAGAAAAGAAGAAAGAAAATTGTCTGAAACTCCTGTATGCATGTGGGCGCTTTGAAATCGAAGCTTCAGAAGCTTCATGCATGGATCAGTGCCAATATAACTGCCCGAGAGTTGAGTTACAATTTCCTGTTGTAGTATAAATTGTGTTTCAAGTGTATGAACATGGTGATTAGTTGTGGAGTGTGTGCAAACATGTAATGTTGATATATGTGTGTGTTGTGGAGTGCTCGGGTTTGTGGCTGATCCTCTGATTGATTCTAAAAATATAAACAAAATATTTCCTAAGGCATTTAGCCTTGGATTGCAATGAAATTGAATTGTAAGTCTTTTTGTGCTTTTCTTTTATTCTGTGTGAGCCTGTCTCTGTGATTCAATCAAGTGATTATGTAATCATTCGATCAATAAAATAACAATAAGGATTAAGACAAGAGAGTGTGTATTAGGGTATCTTAGTTGATCTCAGAACTGGGGTCTAGTGTACATGAACTTGTAGCTTATATACAGGGAGGTTCAGGGATCGGGGACTGGATGACTGAGGTCAAGGTTGTAAGCTACAGGGATATGGATCAAATAAGAATGGAGACTGGAACATGGAACAAGTTTGAGATCACCCAGGGCTTTGGGTGCAAGGGTCTGAAGGCTCAGGGTTAAGGCTCAGCATGAGTTCTGACACATACCAGAATATCCTTCCCTGTCAATTTGTCTTACTCTTCATCACAGAATCCAACAGGATCACATTTTCCATCCCACTCATCAACCATTCATAGAAAGGTTCATGAACAGCCTTTGGAACTTGTGTTATCTTTGATTTATCAATCCCCCTAGATGACACACTGACACATCCTATATCCAATCTGCTAAAGAGACAGTCCACAAGTTGAGGAATATTATGGTGGGCATTCCTATATTTCTTTTATCTAACAAATTGTCTTTTTCACCTGACCTTCTCTTTGTTCTTTGTTTGATAACTTTTTCTTGTCATTACTTACCATTGTTCTATCCTTGTACTAATATTCCCACTCCACACTTCTTTCCCCTATCCTCACTTATTCTCACTCATCTGCTTTGTCAGATACTCCTTTCTTGCTTCCTTTCTTGTACTTTTTGTTCTCATACTTTGTCATACACTACCTCTATTCTTACCAATTATCTCTATCACATCATTTTGCATCATACTTATATTGTTGCTGTAGACATGTTTATAAAGGCCTCTGCCTCTCTCTGTAAAATAACAAGTCAGTTACAAGTTATCAATTCAGGTCAAGTTCAGTTCAGGTCAAAGCTCAAGAATCAGATCTAGAATGATGTAGACTTTGTCATGTCACACATTACTGTCACAGCCACAAAGCCCATCATATTCATTGGTGTTATCTATTACTGAAACAAAGAAGCATAAGCATTGGGACAAGTTACTGATATAGCAATAGTCACCAAAGGACTATTATTGGTTGCAGTATATATTGGTTTATGTTTCCATAGTATTTTATTGTGGACACTTTGGTTATGTAGGCATCACTTGTATCTATGTGGTTAGTCTTTGTGGTATCTGCCATACATGTCTGTACCTGTGTATGAGTCTGAGGCTTTCTTTTTGCTATATCATCCAACAGTATACCTATCACCAATCCACTCCTTCTGTCACAGTCACATATCTAGCTGATCTCTGGAACCCTCTGGAACCCCAGGCTCTTCCAGAAACCTTTTTATTCTTACTATTCTTGTTCCCTGACATTGTTCCATTGTTACCCCCCATCTCCATGTTACAGAAATCTTTCCTGATAGCTATGAAACATGTTTCACTTATATTAGTTATCCCCAAACCTAATCCCCAAGACCCTTAGTACAAAAATCCAAAATTCTCTTGTATGTTCCTCAGTTCTTATATTGACTTAATACACCCCATTCTCTCTCTCTCCTACTCTCTCTCTCTCTCTCTATGGCTCACGATGAGCCCTAGCTCACCCAGACCCTCCAGTTACTCAGACATCGAAGATACAGGGACAGAACACTGAGACAGCACAACACATAAGTTGAAGCCAAGTGTCAGAATTCAATCATCAAAGATAAGAGTTGTAGATAGTTGTAGGGTTAGTAGTATCAATTGGAAATGTTTCTGATAGTAATAGAATGGTATTTGAAAGTAAATAGAAGTCCTACAGTAAAAGCAAATGGCTTTTGGAATGTTTGTGAAAAGATGCATAGTTCCAAAGAGATAGATATTCTGAAGGGATTCTATCTCATGGATCGAATTAACTTTGCAGTCCATGTCAATCACAGCCAATGATTTCACATTCTTTCAAAGTGTGTTTAAACTAATGTAAACAAAGTCTAGAGTACTCACTCAAAGATAAAGTTGTTGAGAAGTTGTTGAGAAGTAGTTGTTCAAGGTAGTTTATGACAAGTTGGCAAGTTTGAGTAGAACAATCAAGTAGATGTACAATAATTGAACTAAGGAATATACATGTGAATGCTCTACCTACAGTGGGTCAAAAAACTGTCCCAATGTTTGAGCATTTTAAAAAGATTGATATGTTGTGAAGGAATGACATCAACAAAAGTTACGAAAATTTCACATGATATACTAGAACATATTGGCTATCTACCACCTTCAGAATCATATGAGTCCAATCAAAAGTCAGTGCTCAATATATCAAACAAAATAATCACTCATTGGGGCAGTTTTTTGACCCTCTATTATTTTACAATCTAATACTTTGTATAACCCCCCTTTGCCTTTAAAACTGCCTGTATCCTCCTAAGCATGCTTTCTATTAGCTTCTGGCATGTCTCTGGTAGTATTTCAGTCCACTCCTTTGCCAACCTGTCCCATAATTCATGTACTCCTTTGGGTGGTATGTCATATTGTTGGAGTCTGGCCTTGAGGTGTTGCCAGAGGTGTTCTACAGGATTTATCAGGGGATTGGGCAGGCCACTTTATGGGAATGATGTTGTTGTCAGAAAACCACTGGTCTGCCTTTGTTGAGGTATGTTTTGTATTATTGTCCTGTTGGAAGTACCACTTATCCTTAGCCATCTCCAAACTTTCAATGCTCTCCTCCACTCCCTCCTCCAAAATCTCACAATACTGCACTGCATCCATGTTCCCCTGCACCTCTATCAGCTTCCCCACTCCATTCCAGCCCATACACCCTCAAACCATCAAGTTATTCCCCCCTCCATGTTTGACAGTTGGTGTGGTGGTCCTATCTGATACTGGTTCCTTGTTGCTTCCAAACATACACCTTCCCATCTGACCCAATCCTATTGATTTTTGTCTCATCAGTCCAAAACACCCTCTTCCAGTCCTCCAAAGTCCAATTTTCATGAAAAGTGAATGGCTTTCGGAATGTTTGCGAATAAAATGCATTGTTCCGAAGAGATAGAGATTCCGAAAGGATTCTATCTCATGGATCGAATGAACTTTGCAGTTCATGTCAATCACAGCCAATG
>QMFG01003701.1:0-18848 GCA_003314545.1 Ramaria sp. MG151
GTCCGAATAGAGCGTTTCGCTCGTGAACCGAATCCGGTGGACTCGGCCGTCGTTGCGGAAATGCTTCGGTGGCTCGTCCGCGAATGGCAATCATCATATGCGCGGGGGTGAATCCTTTGCAGACGACTTGAATGGGAACGGGGTACTGTAAGCAGTAGAGTAGCCTTGTTGCTACGATCTGCTGAGGTTTAGCCCTTGTTCTACAGATTTGTTCAACTTTGGTTGGACTTTCTCTCCCTTTTTTTCCCTGGCTACTTTAGGGCAGGCCAATTTCGACTCGGGTCCTCGTTTTGGTTACTTTAGGGCAGGTCGATCCTCGGCACATGACCCATAACAGAACCAAAAAGGTCGTCTGCGGCCATAGGACTCTGAAAGCACCGCATCCCGTCCGATCTGCGCAGTTAACCAGAGTGCCGCCCTGTTAGTACTACGGTGGGGGACCACGCAGGAATCCATGGGTGCTGCAGTTCCACAGAGAATAATTTTTTATTTTTCGTCTTTGTTTTTGTTTTTGTATGTCAGTAAAAGTCTTGACTATTAGCTTAGCTATCAAGGCTAGCTTCTATTTGACTTCTCAAAGTATCTACAATCTTCCACAAACTATTCCAAAATAATTCTTCTTATCTCTATGTCTATTTCTATTGTTACTCTCTGTCTCCAAGCTATGGAAAACTTCCCATCTTTGATAGTTATGAAACACATTTCATTCTATCTCTGAATACAATCCCTGACACACCTAGTTGTCACAATCATGATTTGTCCCTTCCTTCACCTTCTGAACCATCAGCACTTTTGTTACACATATTTGCTATTCAATATTTTGTCACCCTCAAACACCATAAATCACTCTGATAACATCACAATGAACCAACCAATAGTTCAGGTCCAATCATTACTCTTTTTCTCACAAAAGAAGCACCTACACTATCCCTATCATTATCCCCATCTATTTCAAGAAACTCAATGTCAGGGTCAATTCTATGCCTCCAATGTCAGGGGACAACCTGTTTTCACCGAAGCCTTCACCTCTACAACCTTCACACATACAAAGCACAAGCCCGAAGCGCGAGAACCTCAGTCCGAAGCCTTGGGTCATTGACCCGAAGCCTCTGATTACCAGTCTGACACCTCGGACCACATCGGGGGTAGGGCCTGAGACCTCAGCCCACCTCCAGGATAACCCAAACATTGGACCCGAACACCCATGTCACGATCACAATTTATGACCTATTCCGCCTTCCGAACCACCCGAACTCTCCGAACATCACGTTTCCGAATCCACTCTTCGGAACCCGAATCATCGGCAGACTTGTCACACATGAACTATCCAACACTTCGTCACCCTTAACACCTTGAATCGTCCTAGCAACATCACAAGGACCCAACCAAGAAAGCAGGTTCTATTATTAGCCTTTCCTCAGAAAAGAAGCATCTACACTATCCCCATTACTATCCCCATCACTATCCCCATCTATTTCTAGGAACTCAATAGAAGGGTTGATTCTATGCTTCTAAAAGCTTATGGTGACAACACATACAATTCAATAGGTGGACAAGTTCATCCCCGACACTCAGGACCGTCATTTAGGGAGGTGAAACAAGGGTCCGTCTACCCAAAACGACATACAATTTGGAAACAGGTTTCAGGACTCATTCCCAGTTCGTTAAACCCTTTTCCCATTCACAATTTTCACCCCACCCTAGTTCTCTATTCTCTATGGTCATTGACTAGCATACATATACTTTAGCTATTTTTCCAATCCTTGATGGACTACTCCCCATTCGCCCTTGCCTCCGAACGTCCCAGTATATAAGTAGCACATTTGCATGTATGTTCTTTAGTTCAATTATTGCATGTCTACTTGATCGATCTGCTTGACTTAACAATTCGTCGTGAACGATCAAAAAGAGCAACTTCATTTCAAAGTAAGTCCTATAAAACTTATCACTTTAGATTTGATTATACTTCGAAAGAATGTAATCATACTAGGTGTGATCGGCATGAACTATATGGTTCATCCAATCCACGAGATAGAATCCTTTCAGAATATCTATCTCTTCAGAATCATGCACTCCTTCGCAAACATTCCGAAAGCCCTTCACTTTTACTGTAGGATTGCCTTTCATTTTCGAACACCATCTTCTTTATGTGGAAACATTTTCTAATGTTATTGCTAACAATACATTTGTCTATAACATTTATCTTTGATAATTGAATTCTGACAACCCAGTCTGACATCCGGCCTTCATCAGGGATAGATTACCTTATGGGGATAGAAGTTGGGCAGTGTTGACAGCACGTAGAGATGCCCCTGGTTGGGCATTAGATAGTCATATATAGTTGTATCACCGGTAGTGAGGACCCTTAGACTTTTCTCTTTGGATTTCCCCTCTACTAGGTGAGAGTTTCCCTTTATTGTATTTCCTTGCCTATATATATCTTTGGATTTCGCCTCTACTAGGCATCTGTGAGCACTAGGAGGGTTGCCCTTACATCCAAAGCTTATGGTGATAGGAAATACTATTTAATATGTTGACTCATTCATCCCCAACATTCAGGGTCGCTGTCAGAACCACACCGCCGAACCGAACCCCTGGCCCTTTGGGCCCGAACCCCCGTTCATCTCAAACATGTTTCATATCCATCCCATCTGTTTGATCTCTTTTGCATAGCTTACGACCCTGACCTCGGTCATCCAGTCTCCGATCCCCGAACCTTCCATATATAAGCTACTTATCCATGTACATGACAGTCAGTTCTGATATCAACTAAGATACCCTAATACATCTTGTTTAATTCTTACACTCCTTCGCTCCCTTGGTTAAGGTCACACCCAAACTTCGGGTGACCTCGGGCCTCGTCCGAAATACGGGACAGGACTCTGAGCTGGCGCAGCATATAAGCTGAAGCCAAGTCCCATCCGACCCGTTCGCCGAGCCTTGGCCCCCCTTGGCCCCCCGACCCCGAACCTCGGTCAACTCTATCTTGAGTCCCAACTTTAACTCTGCCTCCACTCTGACTCAGTTCTTAACAGTCGCTGTCTAAGGGAATGGCATGAGGATTTCTCTATCTGAAGAGCCATGTGATTTGGAAACAAGTTTCAGGATTTATTTCTAGTTTGTCAAATCTTTTTTCTATTCACTATTTTCCTCCAACCCTTGTTCTTTATTTCCTATGGCCTTTAATTAGTATACATGTACCTTAGCTACTTTCTGATCTTTACGGACTCCTTCCCATTCGCTCCTGCTTCCGAACCGTCTGGTATATACGTAGCACATTCGCATGTATGTTCCCTAGTTCAATTATTGTACGTCTACTTGATTGTTCTACTCAAACTTGCCAACTTGTCATAAAATCACCTTGAACAACAACTTCACATTTGAGTGAACACTCCAACTCTACTTATATTAATTTAAACTCACTTCGAAAGAATGTGAGATCATTGGCTGTGATTGACACGGACTGCAAAGTTCATTCGATCTACAAGATAGAATCCTTTCAGAATCTCTATCTCTTCGGAACTATGCATTTTGTTCGCAAATGTTCCAAAAGCCATTTGCTTTTACTGTAGAATAGCTGCGCTTGGCTTTGTTGCAAGAAGGCAAATCCTTGCTACGCTCGGCTTCAATGCAAGATAGTGAATCCTTACTCTACCCTTGAACCTTTACACTTCTCAATCTTTATTTTTTAACTAATTATACTGTCTCTTTAACACACCTTTGTCTTTCTGAATCTTTGTACTTACTCCTTTCACTCCTTACTTTTATTCTTTCATCCCTTCTCAACATTCATCCTATTTCCCTCCATCTATACATCTATATTTTTCTGTCTTTTTAATCCTCTTTATCAATTCTATCATATCTAACTAAAGAAATCTAAAACTAAATCACTCACTCAATCAGGCCCTGAGCAGTACATCCTTATACACAATCTTCATCCTTTCTCTACCTTCCTTAAGGAGAACTTTCACCATGTCACAAGTCTATCCCTACTATTCCTAGAGACTGTCCTTGGGACTTGTTGATAGTCATTGTAAATGCCAAACGTATAGGAAACTGACGTTGATCTAACTCAAATGGTAGCTCCTTAGAGGATCTAAAAAATCCCTCAGAGTGCTATCAATAGCTTCTGCTGCAAAGCAATGTTGCATGGGAACTTCATCCCAGACAATAAGACTGGAATCACGGTCTCAGAAGTAGCCCTACCATGGTCTGGGGATAGTGTGGGAGCTAAAATCAAAGGCACAGAGACTGACTTATTCCACTCGGACTTCTATCTACTTTCAAATATCATTCCATTACTATTAGCAACATTTCCAACTGATAGTACTAACCACACATTCAATTCTAACAACATGCTCTTTGATTCAGATGTCTCTCCTTTCTATGCTAACATTTCTCTTTATTTATGGTTTTCACACTCCATAGTTTTTTTAACTCTTGGTATTTTCATTTGTATAGTATTTATACAAATGCTATTCAACATGAGCAAATCCAGCATCAGACTCCAAGTTTCACCCCAATAATACCATAAGGCCAGACAATGTGTGCCATGCATTTACCACCCTCTCTCCCTAGTTTTTGACCACTACTGAGGAGTAATTATCTTAGAAAATTTACTCAAGACCTCTCAAACTTCTATTGAATAAATCCAGCTTAAATACTCTCAATCATCTTTTCCTCTACATCCTTTACTATGTTTCAGTTTGTAGGTTAGCACCATAATAGAAAATGCTCGCGTCACGAGAGGGTTTTCCTTGGTGAATATAACTGTTCTCGCAATAGGGGTATGGCATAATTATAGTCAAATTAATTAACCGTGATCCACTTATTGTTTTTCCTACAGCATGAACTAAGTTCTTCTTTCATCTCGTTAGTGCCATATATCCTAAGATTAATGTCAGCTGCGGCTACTCTCTTACAATGTACGACTCAAGAACAACCCAACCGCGCATACACAGTATTCAGCGCGTTCTCTATTCAATCTTTACCGCATGTATACCCCTCAACTTGCGCAAGGTCGCGTGCCGAGATCGCTCGAGAAGGCAAACGAGCAGTGCCACGGGGACCGGCACGCGCGGATCCACCGAGCAGCGAGGAAAGAGTTGGACAAGGCGGACGCCGCTGTCGAGTGTGGTTACAGGCGTTGACATCTGGTTTCAGAATTCTGTGATTACGAGTGGTGCAGTGGACACGTCGATTGAAACGGCTTAACCCCGACCCCATGGGACGTGTACATTAAAACCACACTTCGGAGGACGCCATGCACCTTCGCCATAATTTAATTCAATGTAATGACAGCTTCTGGCTGTTTGGCTGTTTGGTGTTTCGAATGTCTTCATGGCATTTCTTCCATTTGTGCACGAGGAACGTGGAGAAGGTGATGACCGATAAGAAGGATTGGCCCCTTGTTCCTTACAGTAGCCGACGTTCCTGCCGAATTCAGCTTCTACAACTTTGTACCATACTGGCGATAGTGGAGAGACGTACCAGACCTAAAGCGGATTAAATGGGACTCGAATTAATTTGGGGCAAAACAGCCAGCCAATTGGGGAACAATTGGGTAGTCATTTCGCTGCGCTCATATATGTTATTAATTTTTGTCGTCTTGTGTGTTCTGGAAAGATACCAATACTCGGCTTTCAAATTGACAAGTTTGATTCCAAGGTAGACTCTCGCGAGTATGATTAATCGCAGAGCACCGGTCTTAGTCGATCACTGACAGCTTCAAAGTAATTTTCGCATGGCACGAGCCTTGATATGGATAGGATACCTAGACTGGGCAACGCGCCCCACGTCAGCTTCCAAATATGACGCCAGCACGAGTAAGATCACTTAGCGCAAAAAAAAAGGTGCAAATTTGAAGTTGAAAGCCATGCGACATCACGGTTCAGCCAGTCAGCTGAACTAAGTTGAACTTTAACTTTGCCTTATACCAGCGGCGGGCGCCAAAGATCGGTCCAAGTTCAAGGTTAGATCTTGCCGCAAAACTTGTTCCGAATCCTTTGTTTCCAACAAGATATGTAGACCCTGCTTGCTTATCGGCCATCTATCAATTTAGTTTGACTTATATGACTGGCGGGCCGTGGGGACGACTTCCCCAGAATATGAAGCCATATATGGCTCTCCTTCGTGGCATGCATGGACAGGTTCTTGGGTAGCAAGCGACATGCTCGTACGCGGGTATAAGGAAGGTGGCTGTGTCCCTGGTATCCCTTCCTCATTTCAAATGGGATCTCCATCGGTTAGGTCACATCTTTTGCTTCGCCCGATTGAGAAATATGCATTTACAGATCAGACCCCTTGGCATATATCTATACATATGTCTCCCCAGTATTTCCCTCTGAACATTATCAAGTGCCATATGTGTCTGAGGTTTGGTCCTTTCCTACATCTTAGGACCATTTTTTCTTTGGTGAGAAAACTCTATTGATAATTTAGCCGTCCTGTGCACACGTGGCTCGAGTACACAGCGGCTCGTATTTCATATGAGATTTTAATTTGAATCCCCCGGTGCTGAGAAGCGCACTATCGCGCTTCTGGAAGCGCTGGCCGTCTCCCTTAAGACTCCCGATATTGTCAGGCGATGAGCCGATTTTATCTCAACCCCATTTCTCCAGATGCTGTTGATAATACTGCTGAAGACTATCCTGCTGAACGTCATTGTCCTCAACGCATGGGCGGCTCCCACCGTAAAGCAAATGCTGCACTTCCTGGAGCAATACAATAAGGTGCGTTATCTATCGCCTCGAGTCTCGACCCTGCGTGCAAGGCTCACGTCCACGTCCACCAGGACTGGGCATTCCCTCGGGTCATTGATATCGCGAGGAGCATCAACTACAGCGCTCTCGCCCCAGATGTCGTAGGTCGGGTCGACGGTATGCATCACACCTGTATACGTATGCTTCTCTCCCTGAGTGCACTGTACCCCAGTGACGAACACCTTTGTTGGTATGTGGATAAGCTCTTGCATTGAATGCTGCTCATACAACCCGCAACGTAGGCTCGGAGCTTAACACAGAAGTTTCTCATGCTTTATCTTATCGTCTGGCCGCCCACTAATCAATCCCTCCATGTGTATGGTAGTATCTCTTCGGCAACTTTGCAAGTCTGGGCACCTCCAACACGACGCAGCTCGTCGGGGTGCCTTTGAACCAAACAATCAGGTGAGACTTCCTCTGTATCATGCCATGGCACACACTAATGATTACTTCTCCAGAAATTTAATGATCGAAGGCAACTCCCTGTCCGTGTCACTCGTCTCAAGCTTCAACTGGACAGTCGAAGTGGTGCCGCTAGAGTGGCATGTATTCTTCAGTATGTCATTTCTTCTCCCACTCAAAACTCTGTCAATAATAATCCGGGGTTCAGTGTTCAACGACGAAGTACGCCTATGATCTTGATGCTTTTTTTACCCTACCACAAACACCCTAATCTCATCTCCAGGGGAAAGTGACACAGTACGAGGCGACGTTTGTGCGCGGAAGCTGGGCATTTGCGTACATCATCCCAAAGCTCCTCCCCCTCATCGCCGCCGAGCTCGGAGAAGATCCCGACTCAGACCCCGTAGCGCTCGTCACCAAGCGTGCGGCTATCGACATATGTACCGCACACGAGCTGTACTGCACGGGGGAAAACCAGCAGTACGATACCACAGCGGAGTGTATGGATTTCATACTGCATCAGCGGCCCTTCGGGGACGTGTGGCAGTCTGGTCAGGATACAGGTATGTATAGCTCAATGCCGAATATATTGGTTATCTGGTAGTGTGGATGGATGTTCATAATTTGTTTTACTTATTTTTTAGGGATGTGTCGGTATATGCACAAGGGCATGGTGAGATGTCGACTGTGCTATAACTCAAGGCTCCTGAACCAACCCCCCCCCTTCCCCCCCCTTTTTTTTTTTGCCTCAAATAATAGGTGCGCTATAGACCTGAAGTGCATTGCGTGCATATCGGACCGTCTGGTGGTGACATGTGCCGCAATCGTGACGTGAGATCGACCCTCTCATGATACTAAATTCCAAGTTAAACAAAGTTATTTTTAGTATATCACTGAAGTCTTCTCAAAGCCCTTCCGAAAACCTGTGCGTTTCCTCTCTTTCTCTTTTTTACAACGGTTTGTGGTGTGTCTGACGCGAATTCATGATGATTGGATAGTTTGGACACCCTGAACGTCTATATTCCACCCCAAAGGGAGACGTTTTGGTTGATCAAGAGCTTTTGCAGTAGCGACGTGATTTATCACGCGTACTGATTTATTAACGAACTGGGCCTGCAGTGTTCCGATTATGAAGATTTTCTTTTACGATCCGTGACATCGAGTTCTTAGCCATACCATGTACAATGCTCCCTGCTTCATGGAATCCACCGTGTACCTTACTTTTGATACAGAAATCTGATCTCACGCAGGAAGACCTGAGCCAGGGGAGCATTACCTTTATAGGATTACGTCGCAGGGGCTGAATGTATACTACTACAGTCTTCAAGAAACAGCTTCGATACTCGATATTATACATTGGCTCCGATGATACACAAATCGCGAAATAAATAAACATGCAACAAACTCTTGCCATTTTCACTTGAGGTTGGATTGGGAATACGGCAACCATGCTCAGGGCAGAAAAAAATGAGACATTAGGGGGTTTAAATTCAATAAACAGATACAGATAATGCATCCGGTCCCGGGAGCACCACAGGTAGGTTTTATGGTATACAAGGAATATGCCCAGCAAGGGGTAGTCAGGCGCCGTTCGCATAGTATATCACAAGGAAGAAACTGTGCCTTGTCAAACCTAAGTTCATGATGTCTCCCGACTCATCCGACTCGCTTGGCTTGACGCTCTGCGAGAACCACGCACCTCACCCGCTGTAACCGTGAAGTCGGAAGCGGGATCCAGCTTCAAGTAGTCAACACGCCGCTCTGATCGCTGCGATCGCTGCGACCGTTGCGACCGCGACCTGGCTGCTGGTTTGGGAGGTTTCGGCGCTCTGGGGGTCCTGGGATTCGAGGGGAGGCCAATACCAGCACCAGCCACGACCTCATTGGCAGAGGCATGGAGGAATTTCGGCTCAGGGAGAGTCGGACTGTCAGGTCGTGACACTGCACTACCCTCCTCGTTGTGTGTCGTGGGAGAGGCACTACCGGCTTCGTTGGACAGCGAAGGGTGGAAGATTGACGCTTCTCTGAATAGCTCTAGGGCGACGGCTTCTTCGGTAGACAGTGATCGGGAGGTCCAGGAACGTCGTCTTGTCAATGGGCTCGTGGGAAGAGAGAGGGGAAGGGAGGGAGAAGAGGCAATAGAGGTAGGGGTAGTCGTAATGGCACTTTCATTTTTCTGCTCCTGACTTTGCTGCTGCCGGTTCTCAGATGGGCCGTCAAGCTTGGTGCTTAAAGGCGCGACGGAACAGGAAATTGTACCACTAGCATTGGAAATGGTCGATTTGGGAGGAGGAGGAGGAGGAGAAGGAGAAGAGGGTAATTCCGCTGGTTCGGCTGACGAGACCTTTTCTGGGTCAGGTGGCAGTTGGTGAGTTGGGCGATGGCGTCGTCTATATACAAATATCGCAGAGAGTAAGATGGCCAAGCAGAAAAGTCCTGCCAAGGTGCCTCCGACAACCCTTCCCCCACTTCTGTAGATATGGCATCAGTAGAGGGTATCGAACACTGTTGAAACACATACTTATTGCTACATTGAAGGTCACACGGAGGAAGAGTGCCTGGGTCTGTTGGTGATGATAATACGCTATTTGGTAAGTCTGACGGAAAGGTTGAGCAGCCTTCGTGATCCATGCCCCCAACTGTCAAAAATCGGGAGGTCCTGCTTGGCTCAGAGGAGTCACTGTCTTGGAATAGAACAACCACTCTGGACTTGCTCGTGAAGGTGCCATTGATCGAAACAGATCGTTCTATAGGTAAGGGAGACGATGGGAGATCCATGTTCACAGGCGATTCTCCAGGGCTGAAGCCGAGGATAGTGGGGCGGGGGGTTTTGACTGAGCCATCCCATGTGACAGTTAACGAGGGACAGTGTAAAGGGCTTGGTGTTGTAAATGTCTGGAAGTGACCATGGGGGTTTGCTGTGTCCGTGGATAGACAAGAGGTATCATGCGACGTCTTAACATTCTTCACCTCGGAGACACGACCGACACCCTTGCCTTTCTTATCTGTGACTGCAAGAAGGAACCCAGTGCCGGCAGTTAGGTTAATAGTGAAGTCCACTACTGTTGACCCCGATGCCATGGAGGCATTCCAGCCATGAATTAGTTGAGATACGGCAATAGAATCGAAAGGAACGATATGAAGTGTAAGAGGAAATTGGAGCTGCGCTGCAGACCTAGACGGTTTGGTCCAAGAGATCACCACATCACCACACTGCCGAGGAGTGCTATAATTTATTATGAACGTGTGGACGGCGACGCTGAGGCTTTGGAACACAATAGCGAGTAATATTGACTTGATCATCGGTTGACGCTGTCAGGAGATGGTAAAGTAAGGCATCTGAGGAAGGAGACCCCTACGTGGCCATGCAGGAGGTTTCTCCCTACGACAACTCTTTACATAATTTCTCCAATTATAAGGACACAGGAAATTGATCATTCATCAGTGATGCTGAGGTCACGATCGTTTCCGAATTTCAGGATTAGATGAGATAAAATTAGCGAGGAGAAGCAAGAAAGAATGATAGTGATGGTAACGCGATTCATGGCCGTTGCGGAGCAACAGTGAGCCAGTGCCAGTGCTGATGGTGAGGCCGAGACTCGACTCGACTTGCCTGTCTAAACATGAAGTTAGATACATGTATGGTACTGAAAGTATCGTTCTAACGGACAGGACAAGTCGAGACATGAGGATGGTCGTTGCTGTGGGAGACCAGATGTTTCGGCACTGAGGTTCGGATGGAGAGGAGCTCACTTGGGCTGAGTAACAGAAGGAACTATTGATCTCGGCATCAATCGGGGCGCTGCAGCATCAAGTCCTGATGACATGCGGGTTGCGTAGGTATGGTAAACATTTCAAATAATTGTGAGAGATTGAGCTTGTTACAGGACTCTTGCCAGATCAAGTTCAATACACCGTAGCCACGGCAAAGTGAGATAGTGTCTCGACTGTTGGTATTGTTATGTTTTTTTTGTCATGTCGTAACCAACAGGTTTGTGGTGTGATGATGGAAGGAATTTTCGACTTCAAGATGAGATGTGTGGTAGACGCGGTTGTCTTTCAAATCAAACGAAGAGAATCTCCCAGCTAGTTAACATCTGCTACTTCTTTCATGGCACGATTAATCCTGGCGGCCGAATAGAACTAAACATGGATAATGTAGAGGTTCCTTAGCCTTAAAAAAACCAATCGAGCTCAATTAAATAAGTCTAAAGATGGTTTTATGAATGGAGGCAGGGTTTGAGTTGTCTACATGCAGCGAAAGTTTGGACATCAGAAATACCATTGTCCTATTAAAAATTCAGTAGAAGCGGCGCTACTGATTTTCATATCGAAAATATAAGCACGGTTCTAGAGACATCATCAAACGAGAAATAAGAAAATGTTTGGTGTTTTGACATTATTGAGGCCCCAGTGATCTCTGGTGGCCAAAGGGAATAAACTGAATATTACAAGAGAAGCAAGAGAGTTCTACCCCAAAATTCTGTTGACGAAGCTCATGCAGGCTCGAAGACACGAGAAAGAGCGGGAAACGCCGAAGAGCGGTTCTTGCTTATTTAACCTCCGCTACTTCCATTTATACTCCCATCGTTGCTCAGCATTGCTCACCTGAACTACCATGGCTTCGCATCTAGGTACGTGAAAAAACCTCTCTGATTAGGTGGTTATTTGACATACATTTATCGTTTAGCTCAAATCTTCGGAACTGGTAAGGGCCTGCGCTGTTAGCTCTAGGATATCCCTAACAATTGACGTGCAGAGCAGGATCGCGTAAATTGCTCATTTTATTACAAAGTACGCAGGTTCTTTACAAAACTCAAGCTGGTGCACTCAAAATACTCTTCCCTTTAGATAGGTGCTTGTCGTCACGGTGACCGCTGCTCTCGCAAACACATCAAACCACCGTTTTCTCAGACAATACTCCTTCCCAATGTCTACCACAACCCTGCGCACGACCCCGGTTGCAAGTACAACGAACGTGAACTCCAGGAAGGTTTCGATGCGGTCTATGAAGATCTATATTGGTATCTTTTGCAGCGTCACACTCCATATATCTCACGCTGACGGAACTCTTTTTTATCTCTTATAGCGAACTTGCCAAGTTCGGCCATCTCCTGGAGTTGCATGTATGTGACAATGTGGGAGATCATCTGATTGGCAATGTCTATGCACGATACGAATGGGAGACGGAAGCCCAAGCCGCGGTGGATAACCTCAATAATCGCTGGTACGCTGGTCGACCATTGTATGCCGAGCTTTCGCCCGTAACCGACTTCCGCGAGGCGTGCTGTCGGCAAAATGAAAATGGGGAATGCAATCGTGGTGGATTCTGCAATTTCATGCACCTGCGGCTTGCGTCTAAAGAGCTAGTATCGTCGCTGCGAGCTGGACAGCGTCTCGAGCGCAGGATAAATCCACCAAAGGAGTCGACTGGTGGTGGATGGGAGCCTGGACAAAGGAGGGAGAAGAACGGAAGAGAGAGGAGCGCAAGTCCAGCGAGGAGGGGAGGGGAGGAGGGATGGAGGAGGTGACCAGTGGGTGGCTCCTTTAAAAAAATATCCCGCCCGGGTATGCAGCCCATTGGTACTCGAAATGTTTCCCCAGAGGGGTTGTGCTAAATAGTGTATGGAGAAGCGCTCCTAAAACGACTGGATGTGAATGCACTTGTTTCGATATCATACTAGCCAGCCTCGATATTCGCCGCGGCGACCGTCTTTCAAGGACTCAGGCCACTGAACGACAAAACTAAGAGCAAGATCAGTGCTACACTGTAGGATATATATCTCATGGGGCGACTTACCGGTCGACAAATGGGCGCAGCAGTCGACCGGACAACGATAATGAGCTCACACGCGCAAAGGATTCCACGTATATCAAATGTGGACTTGGAATAAATAATATCTAGATGAAGTTGTTGACAAGGGGTGCTTGTACATGATGCAGATGGGTAGACATACGCGACTAATATAAGCAGCTGCACAGAGCATAACACATGTCCCAGGCCCGTTGACAAGTAGCACGTCTGCGAAGGCTGTTCGGGTTATCATCGGTCGGAGACAGACGTGGTATATACACGCAGCAAGCGAATTTATGGCGGTAGGCAATGCCATGAGTAGAGACTGATGAACGCGTCGAGCGCGGGGGATGTGAAGGATGGTGAATCTCTCGCCAGCAGCCTGCGCTAGGATGGTCGCTTAGAAATGGGGGATGAAGCAGCGACCGACATGCTTGCCTTGGGCGATGTTAGTGTATCTTTCGAGGACTCAAATGCCAGGGCGCGTTGCACGCTGAGTGTGTCTCCCTGACTGACTATATAAGATCGTGGAGTATATCGAGCCAAATCAATCGCCGATAGGAGGAGGAGGGCTTCGCTGGTGTGGCCTCCTTTCGTTGATGTGGTAGTCTTGTTAGAAATATAGCACAGAGTGGATGTCATTTGTTCGCACCTGAGCCTAGAAACACCGCAAGATGACAAGTTGCGTGAGGTTGTCGGGTGGAACGAGGCCGCTTTGGTGTCGATGGAGGGACTATGGCATATGCACGACAGGCGATAACAAGCACTACCAGAATACCGAACCAGACTAGAGCCATGGTTCTTTCTTGTGCTCGCAAGTTGGCAGTGACTCAAAGCCTATTTGTCACTAGGAGGGCCGTGGCGCCGGCACATCTTTTGCTCAGTGAGCTTGTGTTTTTAGGGTAGGTATATGACCTTTTGTACAAAACTGAAGGACCCCTCTCGTTGACGAAAGACATCCTATATATTTTTTGTGTAGATAGACTAACTTCCCATAAGCTCGGTCGCACCGCGATTGGGGACCAGCACCTGGCGCACAAGAGAGGCTTCAATGAAAAGACAGTGTCACGTACGATGATCAACTTCGAATGCTAGGAGTTCCATTCGCATCGACAATCGGAGTAATATCTCATCCGGATTCAGGAATATTGCAAATTTCGGATTCGTAGTTTCGGGTGGGTCTCTCTCGGCCGAGTCGACCTCCCTGGGCGGCATACGTTGAAGAATCCTTATAAATAGCTCTATTTTGGAGTATGCGAGCAAGAGAGTACATGCATGTGTTTTGACTAGCAGTGGGCACTCACTGTCTCCGGCTTCGTTTTAGGGGGGCAGCTGCTCTTGGCCTTGTTATGCATTCCAGTCTTTATCCACTTAGGAGTCCCCTGGCAACGAGACCGAGCGCAGCTCTTACGCCTCCCTGCAGCGAAGCCGAGCATAGTGAGTGCTCACCTTGTGGCGAATCCACCTTGGTGTATCGGCCGCCGCTAGTCAAAACAAGTATGCAATACCAAAACACCACAAGCCCGTGTACGCTGCACTGACGCCGCTCGAGTCCGGCTGCTAAGGAGTATGCTTGCAATCGTGCTCGTTATGTCGTTTTCTTCCTTCAGGCGAAACTGTTACTTGCATCCTCGCTCTTCGTACTCTGTGCTCTTCTCCTTCGCCGTCTTTCAAAGCGGTCATCTACGCTACTACCACCGGGTGCCCCCGTCTCGCATCAAATGTAATGCAGCACTCACGATATCCTCCTAACCTGGTCCCAACCCTATTCCTTTTGTTGGACATCTTCACCAGATGCCCAAGATATCCTCGACGAGCCAAACTTTACGGTGAGCTCGTATCCTTCAGGAGTTCTTGGTATGGCCCACGAGCAGCAGGGAATGTTATATGCATGAATTTGGGAGAGTGTTTGCTATCCTAGGCTCACTAGCAACTGTATTATTTGAACAACGGTCTGCCATCTATAGTACAAGACCCCGCCTAGTGTGCTGATTTTCCCGATTGATCGAAATTGGTGCCTAAAGCTGGGATGCCCTAGGTCATGGTTGAGAACTCGTCGGGCCCGAGAAAACCTCCATCTTGTTTATAAAGTATGGTGCTAGGCTTGGGCAATGTCGAAAGCTTGTACATGACTGGATCACCGTGGATAATTTGTTGCCTCGTACAAGCTTCTCGTGAATCTTCTGGACTCCCCATAAAAATTCTTCAAACACGTGGAACAGTGAGACTAATCCTCGTTCTTTCATTTCTGTCTTCAAAACTTCACCATCATTGGCCGGTTCTGTCGTCCTGAAGCTTACATATGGGATCGACGCCCTGTCTCTGAACGATCCATATATTGCAATGTTTGAGAAGCTTCCCAAAGTAACTCTAAAGGCTACTGAACCAAGCTGGTGGACTCTTTCTCTTTCCATATGTCTGCTGATGAAGTTGTAACATTGCACTCCATATTTATGCTGTGCCACCCTGGCTTCCTGGTGCGGGCCAGACATACTTGACGTTTCTGCCCAAGTCATAAACATTCCACATGAATTGGTCCAATCACAGGTGGTCAGTATCAGTTATTTACCCCCACAGTACAATACCAAACGAATCTTCAGTTGTGTAGTGTTACAATGATGCAGGATGTCACAGAACCTCTGAAATACACTGTAGGGAGTATTACGCGCCTGGTAAATCCCGTAAACGCGGTTGGAACTGGGGCCTTGGCCAGCACCGGCGGCACACGTTGGCACTTCGGCGGCCGCACCACCCGTCTCTCGAGGCCACGCAGCTACCTTGAGATAGATAGTCACCATTTTAATCAAAGGAGCTCAACCATCAAATGTGCTTCCCCTTTTGAGGAGACCAATCCAGCCCCCAAATGTTGAGCATACCACATAATGTTCAGAGTGAGCGGTGCAAAGGGTGATTTTTTTTACACATTTACAAAAAGCGCATGGTGGAGGTTGCATCCTGTCACAACTTATGGATCCTATCCATCCCTCCTAGTAATTTATTCCTCTATTTACCTCCACAGATCCTTGAGAAGATTGTCTGCTTTCTGGAGGAGCAGCATGAGTTTCAGGAGAAGTCATTCACCTGATGGATTTTAGCATTTACGGAATATACCGGGGGGCTAATAATGGTAACTAATACTCTCTAATCAGGGAGTTAATATTTTAAATCTTAGTTTCTCATATGACTCATGTTTGGAGCGGCTCAAAGCATTGAAACTGCCGCAGTGTAATGTCACGTGCTCATATAGATTCGATACCCTAGAATTCTCACCTCTTATTTCTACTACTAAGGTAGATATTTGTTTACCATGGGGGAGCTGCCGATACACCAGCCCGACACCCAGTTCGCTGTCCACGATGGACATCGCGCCAAAAAGCGCCAGAGATCCAGCTTGGTCCTTTTCGCGCTATCCCTGATCGCAATCTTTTATCTACCATCTTTCTGGGCACTTTCTTCGAGCCCCAGCCCTGCAGAACGGCTTCCTATTGATGCTACTCGTGTCTTGTCTCGCTGTGCAGAACTCAGGACTACTCCTGGTCTTCCCGAGGATTTTTACAGCCGATCCCAATCGCACCGCTTTGTACCGGGAACTAAACCTGTTTTGATACAGAATGGTACACTTTGGACAGGATCGGACTCTGGAAAGGAACAGTTTAAAGGTGACATTTTATTGGACAGAGGTATCATCAAGTGGATTGGAGGCAATGGGCTTAGCTATGCCCGAAAGTACTATGGACAAGAAATTGCCATCGTGGACGCAGAAGGTGCATGGGTGACGCCAGGGTACATTTCTCTATACATGAGTATTTAAAGAGATTATCCACACCCAGTCATAGGATTGTCGACATGCACTCCCACATTGGCGTTGACAGTCTACCCAATCTCAGCGGAGCAAATGATGGCAACTCTCTCCTAGGCATAGCTCAACCGTGGTTACGGTCCCTCGATGGTCTCAATACTCATGATGAGTCGTATACTCTTTCCATTTCAGGAGGTGTCACCACGGCGAACATCCTACCTGGTAGTGCCAATGCAATAGGTAAGATCTTTGGGTGGCTATAACACTCCACGCATGTTCTATGGTTCTCTCAAAACAGGAGGACAAGCTTTCGTCATAAAGCTCCGTTCCACATCTGAGCGCTCCCCGTCATCAAAACTCGTTGAAGAACCTGGATCGCCAAATTCCACCGGCTGGAGGCAGATGAAGTAAGATTGGAAGTGCCAGGATTCTTTCCTAAGGCTTACTATGTCTTAAAGACATGCTTGTGGTGAAAATCCCAGTTAGTGCAATTATTTAGAGCCATCTCGTCTATTCAGACATGTCGCCATAGGTCGCGTTTATGACGGTACTAGGCTAGATACTATATGGGCCTTTAGAGCTGCGTAAGTTATCTTTTGAGACAGAGTTTCTTGTCAATTTATTGTCTGTCCAGGTACAACGAGGCCCGTCAGCTTGTAGAACGACAAGATAAGTATTGTGCCGCCGCCGAAGCTGGACACTGGTCTGGCCTCGGAGACTTCCCAGACGATCTCAAATGGGAAGCACTCGCCGATGTTATCCGTGGTAAGGTTAAAGTAGGTTGTTCTTCTGGCATACATGTCTTCCCTTTCCATCTTCTCCCCATTACACACTCAGGTCCACAACCATTGTTATGAGGCCGTGGATTTCGATGGGATGGTTAGAGTGAGTGGATATAGAGTTTTTTTTGCGTCCGGTTGACCGATCTCGCGTGGAATTTAGCTCACCAATGAATTCAAATTTCCAATTGCTGCATTTCACCATGCACACGAGGCATATTTGGTGCCCGATCTCATCAAAAAAGCTTGGGGGACCACACCCGCAATCGCCATCTTCGCGACTAATTCGAGGTAGCATCTCTTTTATTTTACACGTTATGGATGTTTACACGCTTCGGGTCAGGTATAAAAGAGAAGCTTACCGAGGTTCCGAATTCGCACCCCGTATAATGGCAGATAGTGGGCTTCGTGTTGTGATGAAGGTTTTTCTGGCGCTTTTTCCCCTTTGCACCCACATTTCATTGACTATGACTGTGTCTCAAGAGTGATCATCCAGGTTGGTCGTATCTTGATCGCTGACCTTTCTGCATCTTGACTTGTCTTTAAGTCATGGACTCGCGATACCTTCCCTACGAGGCACAACAAGCTCATTTCTATGGCTTGCCGACCCATCTTGCTCTTGCGAGCATTACGACTACCCCGGCAGCCGTTCTCGGGTTGGACCATCGCATTGGCTTTTTGAAGCAAGGTGAGATAGGATGAAGGTGAAATAGTCCTGTATTAAAAGTTTTATTTCCTCTAAACAGGTTACGATGCGGGTAAGATAAAGCTTGGTTACGTATATATAACGCAGCTGAGCACTTTTGTGTCTAGATGTAGTTATATGGGATAGTCACCCCCTCTCTCTTGGAGCTACCCCAAAGCAGGTTTATATAGATGGTATACCCCAAATCGACACCCCGCACGTTCATGAGAAGCCTGCTGCGTTCCAGGAGGTTCCTGCGACTCCAAATTTTGATAAAGAAGCTGCGCAAGCTGTCGAATATGAAGGATTACCTCCTCTAGAGCCGTCTAGGCGCGTCAAAGACATTGTATTCACCAACGTGAAGAGTGTGTGGTCCCGCGTGGACAATGGTGTGGGGATCGAACAGACATTTGACGCCAGCGCGCTCGACGAAACATCCAACAAGGCGAGCACTGTGGTGGTTGTCGAAAACGGGAAGATTAAGTGCACAGGCACCACGCTCGCATGTGCGGTCGAGAATCTGGTTGGATATGAAACAATCGACCTAGAGGGGGGTTCGCTCGCCCCCGGCATGACATCCTTCGGCGCACCACTTGGTCTCGGTGACATCGACGGCGAAGCATCCACT
>QMFG01003701.1:18981-41336 GCA_003314545.1 Ramaria sp. MG151
GACTGTTTCTGACCTCTACTATCATTGTTCAGGCTTGCATATCGATCAGGAGTGACTGCTGGGATTAGCGCTCCTGACCATTCCGGGGTCTTTTCTGGCCTTGGTACTTACTTTTCTGTAGGGGCGAGCAATAGGTTAGCGCCAGTAGGTCTTTGTCAACCTGCTGTCCTACACAAATTCACTAACTGGCTGAGGAAGGGTGCCGTCATCCAAGAAGTCACCGCACTCCATGTATCCATACAACTCAGCGGCTCTCCAAGCGTTAGCACTCAGATTGCTACCCTCAGAAGGTTATTGCTAGGCGGTGGTGACGGAGAGCTGCAGACATTGTTTTCCAGAGCTGCCAATGTAAGGAGCACTTGTTCGAAGGTTGGAATAGTTGCTTATACTTTTTGACAGGGCAACCTCACTCTCGTTGTTAACGCAGAAAGCGCGAACATAATTGCAACATTGATAGCTCTCAAGGAAGAAGTAGACAAGGTAACAGGTCAGAGTCTCAAGCTGACTTTGGTTGGAGCAGCTGAGGCACACCTACTGGCGCACGAACTTGGTCAAGCTGCCATTGGCGTAATCCTAGTACCTTCCCGATCCTTCCCGATTGCGTGGCAACAAAAGGATATGTGCGTATTAACATACATAATGCTCTTGGAAGCCCCTCATCTGCTCGCTTCAGTCTACCTGGTCCTCCGCTCACCGAGGAAAGCGTGATTGAGAAATTAATTTCCCATAACATCACGGTCGGAATTGGTGTTGTTGAAAAATGGACCGCTCGGAATACGCGCTTCGACGCCGCTTGGGTATGTATAAAAGTGACTCCCGGTTAAATTAATAATTAATGTCTTTATAGGCGGCCTTGGATAGCCCTACACATATTTCGAGAAAGCAGGCGCTTGCGCTCGTCACCACAAATCTGGAGGAGCTCTTGGGAGTAGAAGTCCCTAGAGATAATGCCGATGTGGTTGCATATCGGGGTGGCGATATGTTCGACCTGAGCAGCAAGGTCACTGCGGTTGTCTCCCCTCGCCGCAGTTCAGTGGATCTATTGTAAATAGACTTCAAAGAGATTATGCATTCATTTGTTGTCGGTAACCGATGAAGGGTGAACGCCATTAGTATCGTAAAAACCGATTATAATGATTAAGCAGAAGAATCTATGTTGCCTGATGTCGGGCGCACAACCTCTTGTGCGGGTAGACCACGTGAAGCATCTTCGATCCGCTCATTAACAAATATCTGTATCTGGGGCATCGCCCCATGCAGCAGGCGCACTGAACTGTCAGTGTCTTGCGACATCGTAGTATGTGTGAGCATGTCCACGAAGAAGAGACGACATTACTCACCAAGCGATTGTACATTACCATAGCGTTTACGAAGCTTGGCCTCGTTCACCAATGCATAATTGTTAGACGTTACGAAGATAAGCGATCGCTATCATACCAACACTTCTATCTGACAATGACATAATCTGAGCAAATGATTGCTTACCTGTCGGTACCATTGCTGCATTTCATCTTGAGGTATTCGTGGGGGCATACCAGTGGCTACGATATGTACAATACCCCTTACTTTCCTCTTCACGTCTGAGGGTGGGTTGTAGCAGCTACGGGTTGATCTGTTGAAAATAGCGTACCTCTTGATTTGAGGAGATCCATCACGGCGTAAGAGCCTGGACCATGACAGATCATGACAACATGCCGAGATTCAGAAAGCCTAGGGGTTGTAAGTTGCAGTCAGAGATGCTTCTAGCGAGTTAACACACTCAATGTAGTTGTCCCAGATATACACCACTGCGCCTCGAATATCTTGGTCAGCCGTGGCATCCTGCAAGGAAATTAATTCTGATTACTGTTAGAATAGACAAACCGACGTTATTGTGAAGCCGGGTTTGAACTAGTGGACGAGGGTTGAGGTTCAAATCGATGAAGCTGAAATCGTCAGAGCTAGTCACCCAATCTATGAGTTGCTTCGATGCGTCCTCCTGCATACCCGCGTTAATAAAGTTACATAGCATGACCATAATCAATCTACCAAGTAGGACTTTTCTTGTTGAATATTACAGTTCGGTTTCCCATCAAGCTCCACGCGGAGATTGCATCTGTCATGTCTTAGAGCCAACAATGCTGTACCGGGGGGTTGCCTTACAGATCATGCATGAAAACCACCAACGTGCCAGTGCCTGCGTACACATTCTTCCTATCACACATTAAACTAAGTAAAGTCAAGGCGATAAAAGTGACATGGACTGACGTGCAAACCATTTGTCCATCGAACCTCAAACTTAGGCGCTCATCAACAAATGGTACTTGGTACATCTGGTGAGTTTGGAAAAGGTAGTTGGCTCGGTACACTTTAAGTATTTCTATAAAAATCGACAATAATGACATAAGAATATTTCCAAGTCGAGCTGCTTACCTGGGATCGAAACGGTGTTTGCTTGTGATTCTGTGTTACAACGTTGAGATGCTACCAGAGTCACGAAAAAAATATTCAAACCTTCCCGAGGTTCGACGGCTTTGGGATGAATAGATTTCCAATATTTGCTTTGCTGCATGGCAACTTGCCACACAGTCTCTGTAGCCTCTTCGCTAGCGACCATAGGAGGTAATTCCGGTGGTGCTTCACCTAAGAGGATCCGGGTGACCGCCAACGCTGACAACGCATTTGAATCTAGATTATAACCACCCTGTTGACGACTTTCAGAATCCTATTGATCTCAAACATCGCTAGTGACCTACTTCAAGGGCCACGGCCAACTTGCCGCCGGCAAGACAGGATAACATGTGGGTCATATGAGCAAACCCACTAGGAGAAACGTGGCATTCTCCAAGGACGTCCCCATCTGCTGCGTCGAAACCAGCAGAAACTGCGAGGAACGTCAGAGACTCATGTTTCTTGTCTTTCTTATGACGCCAGGTACTGACTTATAACAAGTTCTGGGGAAAATTCATATGCTATTGGCAGGACGATCTTCTCAAAAGCATAAAGATAGTCTGCGTCACCCATGCCTTTCATTGGCCATGGTATATTGACAGATCTATATCAGTTATAAGCACGTAAAAAACAAAGATGGATCTTCTGACATACCTGCCAAGGCCTTTACCTTCTCCACAAGATTCCATACTTCCGAATGGACCACTAGGATAAAAAGTGCCTTGCTCGTATCGATGGATTGATATATAGAGCACGGTATCATCCGTCCAAAAAGCTCTTTGCGTGCCATTCCCTGCGGGATTATACTCATAGGAGCAAATCACTTAACATTAGCAAAAAAAACTGACCATGATGCACGTCCCTGGATACTGATGTTAGTTGCGCAAAGGTCGCGTTACCAGAGGCTCACCAATCCAATATTAAGATGCGCTTTAGTGGTGTCATTTCCTGTACTACCCTAGCAGCGATGGCTACATTGTTGAAAAAGCAAAAGCCCATATGTTCCTCAGGTTCAGCATGGTGTCCGGGTGGTCGGACAATTGCGAAGGCGTTGCGAACATCGCCACGAGCAACTGCAAGACACGTCTCAATGACGCCGCCGGCACTGAGTTTAGCTACCTGAGGGGTGTGCTTGTGCACGTATAGTGACAAGCGTTCGTAATATTCCTCAGAGTTTCGTATTGCCTCTTCATCCATCACTGCAAAATCACACTGATTAGCATGTTTATGCTGGAGTCAAGAATGCCACAGGTTTAAGAAACATCAACACACAGGAAATAACAGTGATATATACCATAAAGTAGGGCTGTACTGTATCAAAGAATTGCGGTAACTCATTCACTCACTCGCGATGGCTTCAACCTTATCCCAATGGTCTTCACTGTGTATCAACATGGCTTCGTGTTTTTCAACAAAGCGGGTAGATATTTTACGCATTTTTTTGAAACACATGGCTGTGCGGAGAGCGAAATATATCTTCGAAATCCGAGCAGGTTGTTCTGGGTGAGGGTATTCGTTGTCGTCAGGCTGAATCGTAGGCCAGTGGTCCAGCATTCGAGTATCGTAGACGTAACCTGTGTTAGCCATGGGCTTCTCCTGGAGTTCATTTTCCGAGGTATATGAATCAGATTCGTCTCCTTCAGCTTGTATATGTAGCTCAGATGTGGCTACTTCAAGTGGTTTCATGCCATCTCCATTGACTTCGAAAGGGGGTGCTACTGCATCGGAAGGGTCGGCTAGGATCGATTCCACGGTCGCACCATTGACCTGACCATCAATAGCATCCATAGCAGAAGGATAGAGTAAAATGAAAGATAGTTCAATCTCCGGTAAATCTGAGCGCCTAACGAAATTTGCTCAAAGTCTAAAATACAGATCTAGCTACTACTACAGATAAAAGAAATATATAATGTTAACCCGCCCGGTATGATGTTATGAGGGAATGATTGCCGAATCCATTGTCCGTCGAAGCTGCAGAGTTGACAGAGCGTTGTCGATTCGTACAGAGAGGGAGTCCAGAACGTATGTAAGCTCCTGGTCCGTCCGATTTTTCAAAGTTGGTACAAGAAGATCAGGATCGGCATACATAATCATAGTTTCAATGGGGTCCGCGTCCAATGATCCAGACTTGCGTTCGCACAGCGGACGGAAAACACGATTTGAAGACAGTGTCTCTAGGCGGAGGCAAAGATGAGCAAGTTCTTTCATTTGACCTTCGCTGAACTGGACGCGAGATCCGTCTTCAGATCCACTGCCGCACACACTCGACTCCTTGAGCTCAAGGCGACCTGCCAAGTCGTTTGGATATACCAGAGATAAGAATTCTGGAATTTCAAGTCCTTTCATCCGCTTCTCTCCGACCTCCTTGACAACTATTCCTTTTAAACGAAGGGCATCGATCGTTTGCCCTAGGTCTGGATCAAGAGGTTTCTCCGGATCATCATTCAGGACGCGTTCTCTGATCTCCCTTATCACGTCTCCGCTACACATTATTTGACCACCTGCGGCAGACTGGCTGATCCGCGAAGCGCGGTTCACCATTGTCCCCAGATAGTCCATTCGTCGCGTGACCGGATCACGCTCACAATACGGCGTCCCGCAGTGGATACCCATACGAACCGAAAGCCCCCTAGCAATGAGCCGACCTTGTGAGTCTCTGATCTCCTTGCCGTCCTCACATTCCAAGATTTCCAACGGCCAAGGTTCGTGTAAAAGTTGGACCTGGACCATGAAACTCCAATGCAACGCGGACAGGACGTTAGAAAAGGATACCATAAATGCGTCCCCTTCAGTCTTCACCTCATAGCCGCCAGTGAAGCGAAGAAGTCTACGTAGAAGGTTATGATGAAGCTTTATAGCAGTGGCCATACCCGCATTTTTGTCCCATAAAAACGTTGAGTTTCGGATGTCAGTGAACACGAGTGCAACATGTCCCTTGGGTGGTTCGACCTCAGGCTCAAGCCTGGCGATGACACGATCAGCCACCTCGTCCTTCTTTCGCTTAGCCGCTTCCGCATCAAGGGCAGGCTGCCGAAGTCGAGTTCCCGACTTGAAAAGGTCTGCAACGGAAACAACCATGATCATTGTGCTCCCATCAGCACCGTAGCTCATTGCAAAATCACGAAGTTTTTGTGCAGCAATCATAGGATCATCCCGGTGTGTACGAGCTATGTCCACGGCCGTCTGGTATGAGACATAATCCCATAACCCACGATTACCGACTATCACGAACTCATCGCAGTCTGAGAGATGCCATTCCGTCACATGTGGACGAGGGTTGACAGCCGGCATGACATGATAGTAGCCAAACGAGCGCGAGACACCAACTTCTTCGTTGACCAAGCCCTTGGGGGACACCCATCCTTCGGCGGCACGAATTCTGGCCGTCTCTGCGCGATCGAATGGATCGTGATTCATTGAGACAAGTTTGGCTGAGCCCTGCCTAGAGACAACGGCAAGCGCGTTTCCGGCATTCGCCACGTACATAGTCTTGCCCACCATGTATACAACCACGGCTTCAGCACCAGCTTTAAGACTGGAGACTTCCGTCAGTAATGTCCCAGTAACATTACTGCCCGTGGACGACTTTCGCGAGTTATTGTGGGTTGTTAGATGGTCGAACAAAGACTTGTTCAAAGCTAGGAAAGCTCTTCGCATCGCGTCGGCTACACCTTCGGTTCCGTCTTGTTTCAACGCGTTTAGCGCTTTGGTGAAGGTCTTAAGGAAGTTTTCGTGGAGGAACTTTGTCACCTTGTTGTTGTTGGCAGCGGGTCGTAAATGGCCAAACATCCCGAACAAACACTCGTCGTCTCTCGAACGGAAACTCGGGAGTACGAGGTCAAACATTCCAACGTATTCTAGATCTCCCAATGTGTCTGCAATGCCGTAGGCCATCCCATTGATCTCTGGAGGCGACGTCCGTACACGACGGTTCTCAGTCTCGTCGGGAATGGAAGGCATGAACAAGGTTGTCACTTCCATGAGGCCAAGTACACGGAGATCCTTGAGACCTGTGAATTCGGCGAGCTGCTTCTGCAAAGTCATTTGCGGCTCAGTGGTGGTATCGTTGGTCGTATACTTCTTAGAATGAGAATTGTCAGGTGGTCGTATCGCTAGCCGCTTGTTTCCGGACAAGTTCAAGTAGCGCAGCTGGGGATTGAAATTCCTACACACCCCGTCGATGAAGGTTGAAAAAGGAAGGTAAAAGTGCACGCACCAATTCCAGTCAAACTCCCAGTTGTTCACATTGTACTTGAGGACATTACTGCCAACATCGAGGACAGCTAAGCTTTTTACCTTGCCAAGTTCTGCTGGTAGTGTCTGAAGTTTGTTACCATTGAGAAACAAAACCGTTAACTTCGTCAAGCGATACAAATTCTCCGATGGTAAGCTCGTCATTTTGTTGCCGCTGAGGTAGAGCTTCTCCAGCTGTGAAAGAGACTGCAACCAAAACGGTGGGATCTCCTGGATCTGATTGAATGACAAATTTAGCACAGTGAGTTCCTTAAGAAGGTTCAGTGGATGGAACACGTCATCCTCCAAACGGTTGTCACCAAGATAAAGCCGCTTCAAAGAGCGTGCGAGTGGTGGTGGTAATGGTGGAAGAGGATGTGAAGTACTCATGGTATTCAAAGTCCCAATGGTCGAACTCGACATCTTTCGGTCTGGCTGTACTGACTCAAGTTCGTTCCCGCCATGCTCAGTTCCGGGTGGTGGATCGTGCCACAACCCGATTAAATTCGAGGTCATATTGATGTGAATGAGGGAGCCGCAGTTCCAAATGCTGCGGGGCACCTCCGTGAGGTTGTTATTATGAGCGTCAAGGGAGATGAGGTTCTGCAGTGCCCCGATATTGGACGGTAGTGCATCGAGCTCGTTGTTTGTGCAAGATAATTGGGCAAGGTGCGTCAAGGAGCAGAGTACATCTGGGAGACTGCGGAATGAGTTGTAATCCAGCTTGAGCGACGTTAGGGACGTTAAAGCCGCTAGGGCAAAGTCATCGAGAGAGGATAGTTTCGCGTGCGATATATCCAGGTGCGTGAGAGAGAATGGCTTTGTACGAACCGGCCCTGGAACAAGAGCCAGTCTTGTGATGTCGTTATTTGTAACCTCGAGACTCTTGAAGCTTGGACCGAGGGAAAGATCCACAGCATGAACCATGTTGTAGTCGGCAAGTAACGTTTCCAATCTAGGCAAGCGACAGATGACGTAGAGGGATGTGATGTTGTTTCGTCGACAATCCAACTCACTGAGCCTTACGAGGCCTGCACATTCTTCCGGAAATTCGGACACCTGATTACCCACAATCACTAAACGTTCCAGCTTGGCCAACTGCCCAAGCTCAGGTGGTAACTGCGATATCGTGTTGAACGAGACATCCAGGTCAACCAGGTTTGTCATCTCGCACACGACCTGCGGGAACACCTCGAACTTGTTGTTTGAGATGTTCAGAAACCGTAGCTTCTTCAGCTGACAAAATGGAGTGGGCAATCGCTCCAGGCGGTTGTTCTGCACCTTCAGACTCATGAGACCTGGTATAAGGTCCAGACCGGCCTCGTCCAGATCGACAATACGATTACACGACAGGTCCAATCGCTGCAATGTAGAACTGTGGCGCACACTCTGTGGTACCTTCTTCATGGCCATGTAGCATAGCCGTAACTCGCGGAGTGTCTCGCACGATTGAATAAAGTCGAGCGGAATCTCCAAGAGCGGGTTCTTGGACAAACTAAGATAGACGACCTTAGGCGCATGGTGATAGAGCACAATGGGGACTGTCCGGAGGCTCCTTCCAGCAAGTTCGACATATTCAAACGAGTCTAATGTAATTTCTTGCTCCTAAAAATAACATCAGCGCGTCGTCGGGGGAAACAAAGATATAATGCCTTACTTGGTCTCCGCCAAGTAGCTCACTTTTGAATACAAACCTCAAAAGGAACTGAATCTCATCCGCCCCTAAATTTTCCAAACCATCGGCAGCGTCATAACCTGCATGCTCAAGCCGACGACGTACGATTACTGCCGGTTTCTCCGTTGGAGCCAGCAACCGCTCTAGAGCATTTTCTTAGCTTATGAACCTACACAGAAGCAGGAAAAATTACGCACCACGTCCGCGTTCGCGAAGATACATCCTATGTGTCTCACGATTTAGAAGAAGCTTCCGATGCAGCACCGGCTGGAGCTGAGCCACTGTGGTATCAAGGGGACATGATATTACATGATATGCCCCATCGAAGCGGTGGATACGGATCTTATACTACAAGGAGGTGAGATTCAGTATCGAGAGATGAATACAAGACTTACAGGTACTGAAGAGGCTTTCCCTTGTGAACCTTTCCTTGGAGGGGGTGGTGCCTTTCCCTCTGGGTTGCCTTTATTCTTGATCTCTGGTGATAATAAAGCGCCATTAGACGCGGAGCTGTGGGGTTCCTCATCCTCTGAACTAGTGTAATCGGGTTCCTCAGGCTCATCGCCTTCTTTGGGCACAGCCCAGCTCTCGGGTGCTGTCCATGAAGCAGGGTCATCATTCACTGCTGCACTTTCACCAGAGCCCAGACGTCGAGGCTTCTGCGGCTCTTGTGCCAGGGGTAATAGTGCAGTTTGGGGAACACGCGAAGGTTCCGGAACAACCTTCCGTCGGGAGACGAGCGATACGGAAGAACTTGTTGGGAACGGGTTGGTGAAGGCGGGACGAGGCGACGTGCCCAAATCATTGCTGAAACGCGATTTCCAATAAGTATCTGGCCCGAAGTCCTCAAGTGTTGGACTGGAAGTTGTATCGGTACTCGTCAGACTGCCGTACGAACTATCCTCGAGTGCGGAAGGGTGGACAATGTCGCGCACAGGCACATTGAGGATACGTTCCATGGACGCACCATCTGGCAGCCCGGGAAGCAAATCCATTGAAGGGGGGGCAAGGGTAGCATTGGATTTCTGCTTGTGAGTTCTGCGAGGTTTCTTGGCTGGTGGAGGTTGTGGTAGCGAGTAGAATGAGTAGGTGGGAGAAGTGTCATGAGAGAAGGCGACGGTCGGCGGAGGTCCTGGAGGCGCATCGCAAGAGTACTTAGTGAGATTGGGCCGGCTTAACGATCGCTTGATGACTTTTAGGAAACCCTTTGAGATGGGCCCGTTGGAGGTCTTTTGAGAGTCACCGGTGCTGGCACTGTGGAAGGACTCTGCAAGAGTAGACTCACTTGCTCTTGGGCGAGTAAATACGTTATTGGAGCTTAGAACCTTTACAGAAGAAAAGCCAAAGTTAGACCGCTTGGGAGGTGGCGAAGGACGATCTGCCAGCCACGGCGCAATTTCGACATTATCTTCTGTGCTCGTGGGCGGCGGCATCGCTGAAGCATGCCATGCATGAGGATCGCTGAGGGTTATCTCCGTAGAAGGCGTATGCATCGTTGAGGAGAGATGTGTCGACTCTGAAGGAACGGACGAGCCAATATTGCAAAATGGCGAAGCCCGAAGACGTGTCACGTCAGCATTCATAGTGCGTCACAACTCATTAGCCTTAATTCCTTACAGTCAAAGGGATGTTAAACAGACAACCGGCCTTACGACGGGTAAGATAGACCCCCCCTGAAAAGTAGTGTTGTTAATACTAGTGATGATCAATACCTAATTCGGCTGGTAAACCGTCAGGCTGACAATCCTTAATACTGCTGCAAAAGACATCACTCGACGTGAGAATGCATAAGGGTAACTTTTAGAAATTATTCAAGACCTTTCCGCCAACGATATAACTGACAAGAGTACAGAAACGACCGTCAGGAGGAGGGCAGTCGGAAAATAAAATTACATGTCAGAGACTTCGCTACTAGCGGAGTTGAGCACCCCTTGAAAACCCTTTGTTCAACCTCTCAGTACCGCCCAAATTCAAGGGTTGTACATCTTCGAAAGGCCATTCTTCTTTCGGAAACGCATTTGACACACTGATAGATGCTATGTTACATTATGATTGCCGCACACCATTGTCAAACCCATCATCTAATGTTGGACATTGACGGTCGCGTGGCAAGCATACCATGCTCATAACTGGTTACAGGAACCTGATTGTATCAACGAGGTGTTCAGGAACTACCTCGCAGTTTGAAGGATCCTTGCGACTCTTTCTAATTAAACCATCTACGTATCGATAACAAACGCAGTCAAGCAACTCTGGAACCGCATACCTTGAGGTAACTGCTTCAAGCATTACACTGATGCAGTTTCAATAAGCCAGGAACGCCTGATATGCTATCCCCTACTTTAGCCTTAAAACGCGAACTAGCCGAAAGTCTGTGCGTCCTCTGCATATCTAGGATGAAACGCTACTGAAGCACTATTGATCCTCGCCGGTAGGTCGCTACCAACTGTTCCGGGAGTGATTTCCACGAATCTCCATTCGTCTTGCGGCCTTGTTGCCGAAATGGCTGTGTTGAGAGATACTGCACAGGTTGTTATATGTCACAAGCAAGATACGGCTCCCGGCCACAAACAATTGAAGCTTTTGACGGGCGGGAATCAGAACTGTCGAGGAAACTAAAGGCATCTGCCCGCAATATATATAAGTCCACCTGAAATATTTGCCAGCATGATGACCCCCCTGCACTGAGAAACATGCCGTTCTCTCATTGTGTTCTCTCTTCATTTATACCAACTACCCCACCGTGACAGCAATTCTGCTATTTATACAGCTATGTTCCCATACACTTTATTCTCACAAGTCAATTTTGCTCCTCGCAGGACAACCAACATTCGGACGCAGCTAGACAGGTTCCCTGTCATAACCACATGCATATCGAGAGCTGTCACTAGACAAAACATGGTCGAGCCTCGGGATCACACGGTTGCCATATCTGTCAGCTTCCGCATGGGATCCTCGTTCCAGAGTGGCAATACCACACCACAGCGACTCTAGAGCTTTTTTTCCAGAACTTGTCTATACCATGCATGATAATATCTCTTAGTTTGAGGCCAAAGATGTCGTCCGGTATGACAGAATTACTCTTATGTACAGCCCTGGAAACCGAAGGCGAAAAGTCCGAATCAGCCGATTACATATATTATGTAAGCGAGACCTGTCCACAGGTATCATTCTTACGACGACGACTAACGACGACGCGCAGGACGTCGAGCCATTATAATTCTCTACCATGATATCGAGCCGCACCGTTGTCGCACGCGCGACGGAAACGGTAGCTACAAAACTACCTGCATCATTTAAGGCAACTTATTTCCATCCCATTAATATTACGACGGCTCATATCATGTACATAGATCGTCGGCGTTCTGCTGGCTGTAATCTCAGGTGAGCACAAGGAACTTCATTTAAATGTTCTACTTACCTTCACGACAGGCGTACTCATCGGTACGAGCTTCGTGTTCAAGAAAAAGGGGCTTCTTCGTTCGCAAGGTGACCAACTAGGGGAGGGTGTCGCATACCTTAAATCGGTGAGTTTAATGTGCCACTCGATTTTCTGAGGGATAACTGATGGTGGGACCAAGGCCATGTGGTGGACTGGCATGACCATGATGATACTAGGTGAGCCCACACCTCGTACTCGCGTGCGCGCAGGGAATAATCGTGGCTCTATTGGCAGGCGAAATCTGCAACTTTGCTGCGTATGCGTTTGTTCCGGCCGTCGTGGTGGTATGTCCAGACATCGCACATAATGAAAGCCATCATCTCACTCGCCCACGTAGACACCCCTGGGAGCACTCTCTGTTGTGATCTGTGCCATCTTATCTTCCATCTTCCTTAACGAAAAACTCACGTTCTTTGGATGGGTCGGGTGTTCATTATGCATCGTGGGCTCAATAATCATCGCACTCAACGGTGACCAAAGCTGGAAATCCACATTAAACGCTCACTCATTTTCCTTCAGGTCCAGAAGAAGCGTCTGTCGGCCAAATTACACAGTTTCAGAAGCTATTCTTATCTCCTGGGTTCCTGGCATTTGCCATCAGTCTTATCGTCATCTCAGTCGTTATTATATTCTTCTACATCCCACGTTATGGAAAGACAAACATGCTGTGGTGTATCATGGTATGCAGCATGATTGGTGGTTTGAGTGTCAGCACGACGACCGGCCTTGGTTCGGCTATTGTCACGACTTTTTACATGCATGACAATCAAGTACGTTGCCATGGTTGACAACTGAGAGTTTTTTTGCTAATGATGTCTCGATGCGATTGTGTAGTTCAAACACTATTTTATTTACATATTGCTTGTGTTTGTGACTGTCACGCTGCGTAAGTGCAGCCAGTCCAAGCTGATCAGTTGCGCTAATCGACGCTTTTAGTGACGGAAGTGTATTACCTGAACATGGCACTAGCCCTGTTCAATACCGGTGAGCGTTGATGTGACTTATCAGGACACACACTGATGCTCATACATTTGACAGCCATGGGTGTGTTAAAACTATATATTTGATATATCGCAGCTGCTAACGATTATGAGATAGTTACGCCAACGTACTACGTTATATTTACTGGCTTCACCTTGATAACATCTGTGGTAAGTGCGTTCATCTTGTACTGATGTGCCGCCTAACACAGGAGACAGGTCCTGTTCAAAGGTCTCCATGCAACTCCAGCTCAAATACTGACAGTTGTGATGGGTTTCTTAGTCATTTGTACGTCTTTTATTCTTTAACCTCAAAGCTTAAACACATTTTGGTTCAGGTGCTGGCATTACCATCCTGCAAATGAGCAAGGTTGATCCTACAGAACTCAACAAGCTCGACCGACGATCAACGCTCCTCCTACAAGCTGCACGAAAGACTACTGAGAACACAGAGAAGTCTCCGTCGGGTGCTGAGGACCCTGGGATGGATGCTTTACGAGGCTCTTTTGGTGCAGTTGGGAGCATCATCCGCGCACGCAGTGCCCGGCGGATGAGCCAGTCGTCACGCGATACATCCCGTACTGCTCGTCCACGACATGGGTTCCCAGGTGGGACCCCGGACCTGCAAGGCGTACCTATCTACATGGAACGACACCAGCTATACGACAACCCCATGCCGCGGCGGCACGAGAGCACGGTCGGGTCAGACCTAGGTGACATATCGGTTCGCAGTGGGACGCCCCGGACACCAACAGTAAAATTTGGAGAACAGAACGTCGCGCACTACTATCACGGACCTGGGGAGCCAGCCGGCGCGCGACACCAAGTGCTCTCGAGTCAGGGGCCGCCATTACCGCGACAGCCCTCGGCTGTGGAAGCGGACCTGGAACGTGGACCTGTGACCGCGCCGGCAGGCCAGCGGGCATTCTACAACTCCCCGCCGTCTGATCCATTTGAGATGGCTCCAGCGACTGCTGTGGGGGCTGGGTTCTCGTCCGTATCGTACGACGACGAACCACCGCGTGGAACACATCGATACGAGTCGAGCGGCGTGCGACGGTATCCGAGGACGGGGGGATCCGATGACCGGGAGGAGAGCGTGAGCTTGGTATACGAGTCGCCGGCTGACAAGGAGCATGAAATCGAATCGGAGTCGGACGCAGACCTAGAAGGTCCACCGCAGGGCGGTATCCGATTGCTTTCCAGTAGCACGCGCATATAGAGAAGTTCTTTCTTTTTTTGTTGATGTCTGTCTAGTCACCATTGGACGTGTATACTCTCGGACTGGATTGTTATTGGCTACAGTATAGCCCCTGCTTTGCGATATGTATGACCCTACATTAAAAACCATCATAACAGCACAACTGGACCCTGTCTTTCATATAAAGTTCTGGACATTATTTGTTCTTCACTTTCATTTAGAAGATTATGTTAAAATATTCCTAAGTATCTAAAAACTAGATATCAAAGAAGAAATCCATCAGACCAACACTGCAACCGTTGGCTAACCTGTCGCGGGTTTCAAAGAAACACCATTCCAGACAGCCCACGTCCTCGAGCATCTTCACAAAAGATGCAAATGTTCTCGGTATGACGGAGCAGCGCGAATTGTCATCAAATGGATTTGAAAGGTGTGGCATGTGTAAACATGCGAGACTCGAGTTAGTTTCTATAGAATAGATCCTAGCTGAGTATGTTCTGAGGAAACAAATAGTGTGCATTCTCTCCTTATATACTACCTCGGCCCGGCTACCAACACTTGCCGAATGCGCACGGACCAGATATATCGGTGTTACAGCCACTCTAGAAACAAATGTGGAGCAAGCCAAGTTCACCATGGCAACCCATGGCAGTCCTGAGAGAGCTTGGGCATTTTTTGCATATTTATCACTCAGGTAGACACCTCTGGGAGCTGTTCGGTAGCTGTGGGAAATTTTACACTATCGAACCGGTGAACGCTCGCTCTCAATTGATGCGAAGCTCACCCGCCACCGCCTATTTTCGCTGGTCTCAAGACCCCAAGCCCTGAAAAGCGAGGGCCTAACTCGAACTATGCCTGCGAATAATACGTGGATTTGGACCCAAAGAGGACCAGATTGTTCTGAGCTTTTTTTGGTGACAACTGAACCTCTATGGAAGTTGTCTTCTTCTATCTGCTTTCTTCCCTCCCTTACAGGAGAAATGAAGGTGAAGGGTTAAGGCCATCGGAGGGCCATATGTATCATCATTTAGTCTCTCTTCCACTACCCGCCTGCTTTCCACCAAGGGTATTCCACATCCTATGATATTTCAGCCAGCGCCCCCCCGCACGCTACATCCTCAGGCCCAACCAATCAGCGATTTGCCACCCGTCACCGCCAGTAGCGAGCCGCTTACATCATTCACCACGAATTTGACTCTATCCCGAGCAAACATGTTGGCTCAGATATTACGATTACCGATTAGTCGTGTGTAATTGACTCACCTTGCGCCCATGAAATTGGGAAGACATTGACCAACGAAGGAGTGGCGGGAGTTGTCGCAATAGGGTCAATGAGAGATCTCGTGATGATCCGGCAGAAGCTCACTATGTCGTCGACATTTGGGACGACCTGCAGCTCAGTTAAGAACCCCGTGTGGTTCTCTTCATGTCACTGTGTTCATCCTGATGAAAATTGTATCAATGAATGTCAATCTTTCGGTACCCTTGCAGAGACAAACAAGATGTCTGTTCCAGTGGGCGTAACACCCATTTCGGGTAACATATCCTGCGAGGCTTACTGCTCCCACGTCTGTGTCATTTCACCCGAAGGGGACCCCGTGTCCTCAGCAAGGAGTGGGAGGAGCTGTGAGGGCAGAGGCCCAATATGTCGCTGACATTTGGGATGGACTGCAGCACCACCCTCGGTGCTAAAGAACCTCTGTGGTTCTCCGGATGTTGCCCACTCGTACAATTGTCTCGGAGTGGTTGATCCTTGTCTCCAGTTTATGCATTTTGAACTTGCATGGGCTTTGGGCTCTATTGTCAGTCTTTTGCTTCCCTTATGTCTGCTTCTTCTTCCTGTGTTCTGTCTCCATCATACAATGCATTTTGGTTCTGATCTATTGTGTGTTGAATCTCTCAACAGAAGCTGCCCCACAAGAGAACACAAAGCAGAGATAAACATTCCAAAGTCTAGATTCAACAATTGTAAGGAGAGTACAATTGGCTCAATATGGAGTTCCTTGGAAAAGATAGGGATAGTGATGGGAATAGTCAGGGTGCTTCTTTTCAAGAAGGGATTGTGATTAGACCTGGCTATTGATTGTTTCACTACCCATCAATAGAGTGACTCATGAAACCTGATGAGGAGGATAACCACAATGGTGACATAACCTGTTAACTTGTGGTGAACTACCTTGAACAAAAGTCTTTGAACAACCACATCTTTGAGTGAGTACTCAAACATCATTCACATTAGTCTAGATCATCTTTCAAAACAATGTGGCATTGTTGACTGTGGCTGACATAGACTTGCAAAGTCTATTCAGCTTATGAGATAGAATTCCTTTGGAATATCTATTTCTTTAGAACTATGCATCCTTTTGCAAACATTCTGAAGGTCATTTGCTTTTATTGTAGGATTTCTATTCACTTTCAAATATTATTTCATAACTACTAGTAATACTCCATTTGTCTATCTAACATTACATTCGTCTATAACTTTTATCACTTACAATTCAATTTTGATAGTAAGGTATATGTGTACTAATTAAAAGCAATAGGAATGTGTTAAGAACTGAGTTGGAGTGGAGACAGAGTTAAGTTTGGGACTCAAGATAGAGTCGACCGAGGTTCGGGGTCGGGTTGCCGAGGAGGGCCGAGGCTCGGTGAACAGGTCAGATGGGACTTGGCTTCAGCTTATGTGCTGCGCCAGCTCAGAGTCCTGTCCCGTATTTTGGATGAGGCCTGAGGTTACCATGACCTTTAGCAAAGGGGACGAAGGAGCGTAAAGATTAAAGTAGAATGTATTTGGGTATCTTAGTCGATATCAGAACTGGCTTTCATGTACATGAACGAGTAGTTTATATATGAAGGGGTTCGGGGATCGGAGACCGGATGACCGAGGTCAGGGTCATAAGCTATGCAAAGAGAGATCAAACAGATAGGATGGATATGAAACAGGTTCGAGGTGAACGGGGGTTCGGGCCCGAGGGGCTGGAGGTTCGGTTCGGCGGTGTGGGTTCTGACAGAATGAAAGAACAAGGGATGGAGGAAAATTGTGAAGAAGAAGAAGATTGGTGGACCAGAAGTACATCATGAAACATTTTCCAAATCAAATGGCGCTTCAGTAACAGTATCTTCCTGATCTTTCAGAAGGTGGTCCTGCAAGTTGAGAGATATTATACCATAGAGTCGGATGATATTATATGTCATCCTAGGCTTTGGATGAGTAGAATTGGTTTGGCCATTGAGTTCCTTGGAATGATGGTGATAGTGATGGGAATAGTGATGGGAATAGTCAGATGCTTCTTTTCTAGAAAAGATTGTGATTGGACCTGGTTATTGACTTTTGTCACACATATTTGCCATCAACATTTTGTCACCATCAAAACACCATGAATCACTCTGTTAATATCACAATGAATCAAATGATAAATCAGGTCCGATCATTACTCAAGCACCTGCACTATCCCCATCATTATCCCCATCTATTTCAAGGAACTCAATGTCAGGGTCGATTCTATACCTCCAAAGCTTATAGTAACAGGAAACACTATTCAATATGTTGACTCGTTCATTCCTGACATTCAGGGTTGCTGGCTAAAGCAATAGCATGAGGACTTCCCTATCCGAAGAGCCATGCAATTCGGAAACAAGTTTCAGGATTTATTTCTAGTTTGTTAAATCTTTTTTCTATTCACAATTTTCCTTCAACCCTTGTTCTTTGTTTCCTATAGCCTTTAATTAGCATACATGTACCTTAGCTACTTTCTGACCCTCACGGACTCTTTCCCATTCATTCCTGCTTTCGAACCATCTGGTATATAAGTAGCACACTCGCATGTATGTTCCCTAGTTCAATTATTGTACATCTACTTGATTTTTCTACTCACACTTACCAACTTGTCGTAAACTACCTTGAACAGCAACTTCACATTTGAGTGAGTACTTTAAATCTATTTATATTAGCTTAAACACACTTCAAAAGAATGTGAGACCATTGGCTATGATCAACATGGACTGCAAAGTTCATTCGATCCATGAGATAGAATCCTTTTGGAATATCTATCTCTTTGGAACTATGCACCTGTTCGCAAACATTCCAAAAGCCATTTGCTTTTACTGTAGGATTTCTTTTCATTTTCGAATATCATTCTATTAGTATTAAAACATTTTTAAGCATTACTACTAACACTACATTCATCTATAACATCTATTCTTAATAATTGAATTCTGACAGTAGCCTTCGGAAGGTATGCAAAAATATGCATTGTTCCAAAGAGATAGATATTCCAAAGGGATTCTATCCCGTTGATTAAATGAACTTTGCAATCCATGTTGATCACAGCCAATAGGCTCTCATTCTTTCGAAGTGTGTTTAAACTAATATAAGTAAAGTTGGAGTACTCACTCAAATATGAAGTTGCTGTTCAAGGTAGTTCATGACAAGTTGGCAAGATGGAGTAGAACAATCAAGTAGACGTACAGCAATTGAACTAGAGAATATACATGTGAATGTGCTAGCTATATACCAAACAGTTTGGAAGGAAGAGCGAATGGGAATGAGTCTGTAAGGATCAGAAAGTAGCTAAGGTACATGTATACTAATTAATGGCTATAGGAATAAATGAACATGGGAGGTCGGTGTCAGAATTCAATTATCAAAGATAAATGTTATGGACAACTGTATTGTTAGCAATAACATTAGAAAATGTTTCCACATAAAGAAGATGGTGTTCGAAAATGAAAGGCAATCCTACAGTAAAAGCGAAGGGCTTTCGGAATGTTTGCGAAGAAGTGCATGATTCCGAAGAGATAGATATTCCGAAAGGATTCTATCTCGTGGATCGGATGAACCGTATAGTTCACGCCGATCACACCCAGTATGATTACATTCTTTCGAAGTATAATCAAATCTAAAGTGATAAGTTTTATAGGACTTACTTCGAAATGAAGTTGCTCTTTTTGATTGTTCATGACGAATTGTTAAGTCAAGCAGATCAATCAAGTAGACGTGCAATAATTGAACTAAAGAACATACATGCAAATGTGCTACTTATATACTGGGACGTTCGGAGGCAAGAGCGAATGGGGAGTAGTCCGTTGAGGATCGGAAAAGTAGCTAAAGTACATGTATGCTAGTTAATGACCATGATGAATAGAGAACAAGAGTGGGATGAAAATTGTGAATGGGAAAAGGGTTTAACGAACTAGAAATAAACCCTGAAACTTGTTTCCAAACCATGTGTCATTTCGGGTAGACGAACCCTTGTTTCACCTCTTTAAACGACGGCCCTGAGTGTCGGGGATGAACACGTCCACATGTTGAATCATATGTGTTGTTACCATAAGCTTTTAGAAGCATAGAATCGACCCTGCTATTGAGTTCCTAGAAATAGATGGGGATAGTGATGGGGATAGTGTAGATGCTTCTTTTCTGAGGAAAGGCTAATAATAGAATCTGATTTCTTGGTTGGGTCCTTGTGATGTTGCTAGGATGATTCAAGGTGTTATGGGTGACGAAGTGTTGGATGGTTTATGTGTGACAAGTCTGCCGATGATTCGGGTTCCGAAGAGCTGATTCGGAAACGTGATGTTTGGGTGGTTTGGGTGGTTTGGGTGGTTCGGAAGGCGGAACAGATCATAAATCATGATTGTGACAGTCGGAAAATGGTAACTCAGAGAAAATATTAACAGACCAACAATAACTCTTGAAATATGTTTCTGAATCGCATGGCTCATTGGGTAGGGATAACCATGTGCAAATCCTTTGGATAGTGATTCTGAGGGTCTAGAACATTCATATCATGGAGTCTAATGATATGGGATGTCATTGCAAGCTTCAACAGAATAGAGATAATTTGATCAATGGGTTCATTGGAAAAGATGGGGATAGTGATGGGGATAGTCAGGGTGCTTCTTTTCTAGAAAAGATTGTGATTGGACCTGGTTATTGATTGTTTCACTAAACACTCAATGGAATGATTCCTGAAGTGGATTGGGTAACCAGATCAAATGTGTGTGAATGATTGTTGCAAGGGTGGTTCAGGTTTCCAAAGGGGATCTTCAGAGATGTTTGGAAAGACGTACTTTGGTACTTCAACAGTGAAATGTTATAAAACAGGATTATGACACCTACATGCCTACACACACCACCAAGGTACATATGCCAAAGTTGTTATCATTATTTATCTTGTGAGCATCAGATTATGTAATCACTCTGGTGGATCAGCAGAGCCACCTAGCAGAGAATAGAAAAAGAAAACAACTACAAAAACAACACCAAGCTCAATTCAAGGCTTTCAGCCTTAGAATACTTTTGTTTATATTTTTAGATTCAATAGCAATCCCAAGCACAATCGAGCACAAATGAACATACACACATGTTTGGACATGAACGGGCTAATATAGCCATCAATCAGCAACTACACGACTCCGAAACACTACCAAAAATCAATATAGTGATTGGAAAACCATTTCTATACACCCCTATCATTGCCAATCCAGGACTAAAGCCTGAATGCTTCCATTTCATTTAGGACAAGAGTCTGAATACGCTTGTAGTTCTCATCAATGATTAAGGCAGTAAATCTCCACAAAGTCCCTCATATCTGAATCTCTTGCTCTATATCTTTGCAATTGCTTTACTGTTAGCAAATTGTCACTGGCCATTTGTTATCAACTCAAAACATCTCTACAACACAATTGTTACTTCAATTCTACTAAGTTGAAGTCTTGTCTCTATCTACAAAGCTTGCATTATAGTACACGATCTTTAAGTGCTGACAATTTGCATCCACATCAGTGCATCCCCCGCATCTCAATACATTTTCACCTAGATTTCAAAACTAGTGTTTATTGTGTGCATTCAAGAAAAAAAACCTGAACAAAAATTCAAATAAAACGCAAACAAAATATAAAATATATACAAAAATATTTTCATTATTTTTCCTTTTAAAAGTTTGGACTTCAGAATTCAGAGGTGTAGAAGAGTTTGGAGTACTAGCCAAAAATTCATTGTCCTCTGATACAAGAAGTCATAATATGTCTAATATTACTTCAACATCCCTCTCTCTCACAAGACAAGTTGCAGATATATAGTATTCGTCTATTAATGATATCAGTTTTTTTATCTTATACTGTGGATCCACATATATAGATAGGCTATTACATATATCTAGTAGTGTACCCTTTTTCATTGATAGTAAATTTCTTCCTTCTAGGGTTCTTCTTGAGTCTTCCTCCTCTATGCCTCTTCTTATTTTCATCCTATTTTCTATAACAGGTATTATAGAGTATAGATCATCTATCGATCTTATCTTACTGGATAATCTTGAATATGTCTTCTCAGAATTTATATCTGTAGAGGATCTCATAGTAACATACTCTGTGCTCCTAGTATCCATTCCTTCTGATAAATTTGGTTCCACAAAGCAGAATGGATAAAAGTAGACTATTATCCACTTTATCATAAACATTATTAGAAGTTAGTCCATGGGCTACTATTAGTACTCTTGGATCCTTGAATCTCAACTCCCAGTTATATATGAATAGCTTCATGTCATCTATCAATCTTATTCTTACTCATATATCTCATCCTCATTTGATATATTACATAATCTTCTACTCTTATATCCTTTAGAAACCTCCATCTTTTATTGTCCAGGTATCTGGTTCTACTATCTAATCTCTGGGAAAGGGTACAACAGCTTTATATGATAAGTCAAGATCTCTGTCATAGAGGATATGAAACACCCATCCATCTATGCTTATATAGAGGTACCTTAACATTCTTAGTATATCTTGTTCTAACACATTTATGTTATCCTTCATTAATATGCTCTCTAAGACATATATCTTCTGCAATACTGTCATAGATCTCAGATATTCCAATGCATCGTTGAACTCATCCATAGACGGAATAGTACTCATGACATACTTCTCCTCATCAATATCAACTGTATGGTTGATATAAGATGCTCTCGTAATATGAAAGGGCGATGATGGATCATCGTGTAAGAAGAATATTCCTTGATCCTCTCGTAGAAATCTATGACTTCGTTATTTGATAGTTGTTTACAACCAGTCTGAACAAAACATCTGTAATTACCCGTGATGGGTAATGCATATGGTCTGAAATATAACGGAGCTCACAGCTATCTACTTCGGAGAGTGAAGATGATTCCAACATTGATGCAGAATTCTATATTGTTGTCAGAAGTAGGTCTTCCATACGTTCGCTTAGATGTGCAGTTTAGCTGGGCCTAGTGAATCTGACAATTTTCGGCAGTCTAATAGTAACGTTTGCAAGACTCATAATGCCTTTCTTCATCTTTGTTCTGAGTACGATAGTTCGTGCAATCTAGTATAGGTGGTCAATTAAATGTCGTAGTAGCTACAAACGAGTCAATC